>MU118022.1:0-27226 GCA_014904855.1 Thelephora ganbajun
CTCGCCCAAGGACTGGCTGAGCTCATCCAGCCCCTTTCCGTCCATTCCCCGATCAAGGGCTTCACAGACGTTAGCGCAGAATAGCCCAAGCTCGACGTAATCCTGATCATTGATCTTCGAGCCCTGGATGAATGTGAACCGGAAGCTCATCGTCGCAGAATAGGAGGAAACGTACCCTAATCGTCGTCAGGAGGGCGCTGACGGAGCCAAATGCGGCCTTGGCTGGCGCAATACCAGACCTCTCCTCTGCAACATTCATGGCCTCCATGGCGGCATTCAATGATTCGAGAGCACCGTCCCGCCTCCGTGCTCGGGGATTTGTGTCCATCGTCGAAACTCGAGGTAACTTTGAGGAAACGGTGTGGTACACAGGTTGTGAGGGAGAACCCGAACCCTAATAGGGATGAGCGGCCATTTTGACACGACACGCCCTATGTGAAAAGAGCCATTTGATGAAGAGAATCGGGTTCGTGTTTGAAGTGCGCGTAATTGCACGGATTGCAGCACTTTCTGTGCCCCCATTCTGCCTCCCGTTCGGGTTGCCCTGAAGAAAGAAAGAAATACCTTACCCGCCACGGCTGACCTATGCCCGGGGCTCTTTCTTGCCTTCTACGATTCGCCTCACCGGTCGAGCCGCCTGAACCACCAAAAACGCCTTACGCAATGTATCGAACGACCGTCGGAAAAATACACACGGAGTTGTTATATGGGTTCATCGAAGTGCGTCGAATTGGTGCCGGGCCTTTTGGAAGTGGATCGAACCACCTGCATCCCCATGGGAGCGAGAAAATCGCAAAAAAGCCGTTTCACAGGCTCGCACTAGTTTCTACCATTGGTCGGGATCCATGTATGCGACCACGGGGAATTTTGGCTGTGACCTTCGGAATTGTAATTCCGCCTTACTACGGGAAAACTGGAGGCGGAGGTACGAGGGCAGGTGGAATACTGTCCATCGTGATTACAGCAGGATTTCACTGCGCCATCCGTTGAAAGTGAATGAGCGCAACCTAACCACCTGCCATAATAAGTTGGTAACCAGCGCACACCGAACCATCGATTTGCCCCCTGCATTGCGTTTCTCTACTTGGTCTGAAGGAAAGCCTTTCTGGCTTGGGAATATCGGTCTCATTTCATCGACGTTGTTCGCGCCTATCTCCACGAGAATCGCCTTGTGCCTCAAGTCAATTCCTTGTTACTGAATCCCTCCGTGAAGGGACACAATCGTTCTTTTCGGGTAGGGAAACCTTGGCTCGGTCACTTACAACAACTGGGTCACTGTCGTGGGTAGAGGTCAAGGGTGGTACTGTGTTTACGACAATAACCTCTGGGTCGAAGAGTGGGTGATTTGTCACATTTTCCAGCCACATGTACTAAAACGGATTATAGAATAGACCGTCCTCTGTAAACAACAGAACGGTGAAATGGGGACGTAGCAAAGAATGGCGTTGTGAAACGAGAAGCGTCAGAATCGTGAAATTCGAATCTGTCGCGCACAAGTCGTTGAGTGCGCTCTATTGAATTTGAAGTTTTACTTCTCGCAGTGGTGAATTTTCGCATTGTGTCCGCTGTTCAGTAGTGTTCACTCGGACCCCGCAGGTAAACCTACCGACCACACTACGCGTCTCGTCTTACAAAGCTCCACCGTCCGAATTCCGACGTTCGAACGTTGAGAATCCCACCTGATCCAATCTTGACCACACTTAGATTTATAACGTTACATTCCTGCACACTTTCTTGGCCCCTCAGGGGATTGCTAACACCCGACCGTATTCCAGGACGGGACTTTTCTCAAGTTCCCTTTCGTGATTCCGCGAGACCTGGCATGATACCGCGCTGACGGTCTCTCCAATGCTCACAACGTTATGGCACTTAACCCTGCCTTATAGGACTTCGGCGAGAACACTGCGCGGGTAGGCGGCGGCACTCGGCGTGTGACCTCAAGCTCCAGCCTCACGTTCGACGCCTCCATTCCCATCATGACCCTGGGGATTCAGGGAAGGACGATAAACAATGAATATGTCGTACGCGCACATTGAAGATGTCTCTCTGAGCCCGGTCATCGATTACGACATAACCGTTTAGGAGTGTAGATCACCCTCCATCTTGTCCCTCGATACACGGTGATGGACTGACAATCACCCCCTCCTAGCGGTCCAGATAACTCATCCACGCGCGCAAACGGCGTTCCCCAACCCCACAGCTGGAATTAGACAAGAAATACGCTTTCTATTTGGACCCAACATCCGCAGCAATTCCAGGTCGCGTTCACCTGCTTTCCGTGCAAGGCGAGAGGCAGTCTCCAGGTCAAGTGAACGTTCGGCCTGGGATTAATCAAGGTCCGTTGGATCGCGTCCAATTCAAAACATGTCGACCTGTCGGAAACAACCTCCGGGTGGGGTGGTGGACATGCCTCCGGATACACGGGCCTTCCATACAGAGCCCGTTTGCCGTATTTCCTGGGTCTATCGAACGGAATCGCTCACAGGAGTGCGGGAACACCGTAAGCCCCGCGGTCCTTGAGTACCTTCGCAGAACAAAAATTCTCGTCGTCTGGTGACCTACCCGTCACCCCTCTTTAGCGGACCGGTACCGTGGTACTCACGGTGAATAGCGTCCTTGATCGAGATCGCTAGAGAGAGGCATCGGATGAGGTCTCTAGGTCATCCTCAGTTTCGAAATCACTGTCGGACGAGTAATTGTATTCATCGGAATAAGGATCGCCGGGGGAAGCCTGAGGATGCTTCGGTTCTCCTCTATAGAATAACGATCGAAGAACACCGTGAGCCCAAGATGCAAGGGTTCGCAGATGATAAACAAGGGGTGGCTCGCGCGACTCGAAGTAGGGAACAGTCTTCAAACGTGGGTGTTTACAAATGCCGGCTCTAACTTTCCAACGCGACCGCTGGGATCATTCTGGGAAGGCGAAGATTCTGTTGTCGACGAAGATCCCCGAGCTTGAGAAGCAACCACGGGCAAGGTTCAGCCTAATAATCGTGTTCTCCCTACGCCTTTCTGAATTGTATGCACGTGAACTCTTGATCGTCCTCGCCGGCGAACTGCATTCATGATTGTGGCCACCTCTAACTAGTTTTGGTGTAGCCAAGGTTGGGTATTGTACCACCCATCGTTGTAGCGATCTGATCCTTCGGAGGCGATGATGGAGGTCAAGAGTTTCTTTCGCTTCCACTCTGAGATCATCAGCATCGTGATATGTTTTTTTATGTCTCGTGCATCATGACGACCCCCGGACCGGCCGTATCCATATGACAACGCGTACTCAATGTGTTCTTCATTGAAATACTTGCTGTGCCCACAATCCTCGAGGGTTACCCGGATGCAAAATGTTTCTGCTGCCCACCGTCCTCTCTTTCGTTCTCCGGCTCAGCCTCCTAGTGCCCCCAGCGACAAGCCAACATTGTAAGCTTAATCGAGAAAGTAAACGTTCCGTCCAACAGCCTTTGGATCCGAGCATTCCATCACCGAGCATCTCCCGGATCACCAACTCCTCATCGACTAACAGCATCTCACCTACCGGCACATCATCAATCAAGTCCCAACCAAGCAGCACACCCTTTGTCTACGGACGGGATAAGGTCCGCGGTGTGAACTTGTGCGTAGTTCCGTATTTCTCAGTGTTTTCATCCGTTCATGTTCTCTTCATCCCGCCTCTAGAGGTGGCTGGTTTGTGCTAGAGGTACATTCGCTTTCTACGTCAACCATCTGCAACGGAAGAGTTAACTCATGGGGTTCAGCCGTGGATTACACCGAGTATCTTCGAGAACACAGGAAACGATGCCATTGTCGATGAATACACCTTTGGGCAAATGCAAAATCGGCAAGACGCCTTGCGCGTGTTGGAAAATCATTGGCAGACCTGGATCGTTGAAGATGACTTCAGGCAGATAAGAGCAGCCGGTCTGAACCACGTTCGGTACGTCCAGTCCCCACATCGATCTCACACCGCCCCAACGTCCTCTTCCCATGCGTCATACCTCTTATGCCCGCAGTATTCCCTTGGGTTATTGGTCAATACCCCTTACGTCCAAGGACACCCAATTTTCCACAGATGTATCGCCTTACATAGCCGGGGCATGGCCATACTTCCGACAGGCCCTCGACTGGGCCAAATCCCACTCTCTCAACGTAATCGTCGACATCCACGGCGCTCCAGGTTCACAAAACGGTTACGACAACTCCGGTCAAAGAACTCAACCGCCCATGTGGGCTTCGAACCAAAGTTACGTCCAAAAGACGGTGGATTGTGTCACGTTTTTGGCAAAGACCGTCGGAGATAAGATTGATATCCTGGAAGTCATGAACGAACCCGCAGGATTCCTCGGAGATGACTTCACCCGTGTCTTGAGACAGTACTATACCGACACTTACAATACCATCCGGGCGACGGTTGGCAATGGTACGGGTGTCATGTTCAGCGATGGATTCCGTGGTCTAGATGTGAGCATCCCCACCGAGATCCGTTTTCGATCCTTTGGCTTAACTCACACCGCAGTACTGGGGAAATTCCTTCAATGTCCCTCAGTACCAACGAACGTCCATGGATATTGTACGTGGCTTATCCACTCTGGTTTCAGAACCATTGCTGATGGTAACTTTCAAAAGCACATGTACCAAATCTTCAGTAACTTGGAGCTCTCCCGTTCCCTCGATCAACATATCGAGTACGCATGCAACCTGAGCCAATCATTCGTGGGTTTCGAAAGTTCCAACATCTGGACAGTCGTCGGCGAATGGTCTAATGCTCTAACCGACTGCGCAAAATGGCTCAACGGGCGTGGCGTGGGCGCTCGCTGGGAAGGTAAATGGGGCGCTACCTCAGACCAACACTTCTTTGCCAGCTGCCAAGGTTACACAGGCGATTCTTCCACTTTCTCAAAAGATTTGAAGGACCAAATGAGGAAATACTTCGAGGTACAGATAGAGGTTGGAGAGCGGGTACAGGGATGGGTCTTCTGGACTTGGAAGGTGCGCCGTTGCTGCGACATTCCCCTGGGGTTGTTGAGTGAAACACACTACAGGCTGAGAACGCGGATGACTGGAGTTATAGTAAAGGAGTAGCAGGGGGTTGGATCCCCAGCGACCCAACAAATAGACTTTATCCTAATATCTGCCCATGATTCGACACATTTTCATCAATACCGCTGTATGGACAAATGCACTACCTACAATGTATCGGACTTTCCATCGTAGAACCTCAGATTCTCGGACAACAATCATCTTGTCTCAATATTTAGAAAGCAATGTTCTTGAATTCGGCAAAGCCACCCCGTACAAGAGTCCCAAATTCTCGCTTCAGCTTCATGTGTTCGGGACTAGAAATCCGTCTGGATAGGTCGCGCACAACCTCAGGATATGACCGTTGTTTCTGTGATAAAATTGTATGGAAAGCGTGTGCTCCCAGCCTAGGCAATCTCTCAGTCGGCGAGATACAACTTCAAGTTGAGAGAGGTACCATTCAATGCGCTTCTTGCTAATCATGTCCTTGGACGTACTGCCTTCGGTACGACTTGATACTGCTTTGGCTTTGGCGGTCGAAAACGTGTATGCAATGACTTGGTTTATTGTGTCTTCGCAATTATGCAGTTAGTCATAACAAATCCACAATAGCCAAACACACACACCCAAAATGAGCTTCATGCTCTTGGAAACGATGATATCCGAAGTTCGCAAATGCTCGTGCATCTTCATCCCACAGAGCAACAGGCCGGTATACAAATTGAAATACACACAACGTAGCGTGTTCAATTCGAGGTCGCAATAGATCGCACGAACTTGGTATTTTGCCAACCTAAGAAACCGTGAATTTTTGGGAATTTGCCTCGATGCAAACCGCCGCACTGTAACATCTTGTTGGTAAATGCCGTACCGGGCGACTTCCCTCGGTGTACCGTCACAGAATCCCTGATATCTATAACACATTTCGTCAAGGCACCTGCGAACCCTTCCCCGTGAGTGGCTCACAAGTTGATGGATACCTCGAGTAATCCGCCGTGATCGACAGGTCCCTCATGTTTATCATATAACCGCACCAGGGGAAACCTATTCATATAATGAGCCGACGAATTCAACGAGCTGGTCGAAATCTCCCTCGACCTTTCTGATCGGGTTCTGTAACCATCGATGGATCAGACCCAAAGTCAAAGTTTGTCCTTGTCTTCTCGTGTGAGATAAAACACCCGTATTCAGGATTCCCTGCGCGAAGCGTGTGAGTTCCATCTGGTACAAATCACCCTGGAGAGGGATATACCTTTCATCATCATCTCTAGGAAACTCCTCGCCTTCAAATAATTCGTTGTAATAAGCAGGTAATCGTCTACCAGCCTTAGGAGCACCTAAAATATTTGAGATTCATCAGAATCATGCATGGGAAGTGACACCTACGCTCTCGGGGTCCTGGCTGAATCTGAATTTGCGACGTTCCAGATCTCCGTAAGAGAAGGAACACAGTAACAAGGACAAGACCGATCCTTGTGGGATTCCAACCACTTGCCGATAATATTGATCCCCGATCTAATGCGGAAGCACGATCAATAATTGCAAAGATCAACCTATTCGGATCCCCCACCTTGACGATATTCTCAGTGATGTGTTCATCCAAAAGCTGCATCAACTCTTCCCTCCTCTGGTGTTGATATGGGATCTGGTCAACGAGAATGGTGTTCTTCAAGGTACTCGCCAGCTCGATGGCGTACGGGACGAAATCTTCTAGATCATCTGAGGGAAGGTAAGGCTCCGCATAGGAACATGTTGATATTCCTCGCCTGATGAGAATGCCCTCCTGAGCCAACGTTTCTTGTACTTCCCGGTATCTGTGCCGATGGTACAGAACCGTCTGATCGTGTACTCGTCCTTACGAGAGGGTCAAAAAACGATGCAAAAGTTTAAGAGAAGGGAAATTTACGTCCGAAAGCGCATCGCGCATGATTTGCAAGAGCTTCGTCTGGTCAATGGTGTCAAAGCACGCTCTCACGTCTAACTTGACAAAGTACAATTTCGGGCTTTCACATTACCAAGGTTAGAACTCTGTGAGATGACGGAAAGGAAAACACGATGGCTCACAGCGGCGTACGGATTTTCCCTCCGCAAAGACGGAGTTTGTACTCCTTTAA
The DNA here is from genome assembly GCA_014904855.1 of Thelephora ganbajun. Classification (NCBI taxonomy): domain Eukaryota; kingdom Fungi; phylum Basidiomycota; class Agaricomycetes; order Thelephorales; family Thelephoraceae; genus Thelephora; species Thelephora ganbajun. The sequence goes on from MU118022.1 coordinate 7,128, forward strand.
CTTCTTGTGAATCTCGTCGGGTCCGAAGACAGCATCCCCAGTTAACTCTGGTCTCGTCGTCTATGACAAACGTTTAGTCGTACCCTCGAACTTTGGCGCAGAAACCGTACTTTCTCATAGGTCAAAACCTCAAAAGTCGCCCGCAGGATCCGATTGATGGAATCTTGGCGTCCGTTCGCACCTTTTGGAGCTCGCCTGAGGTTCACAATCGGCCGTACACCGGCTTCTTTTGGCAGAAGTCGCACGTATGAGTACCCTAACTTTCGTTGGCTCAGGATTTCTTTGGCATCGCGCTAATTGAGGTGATATAGGTGATGAAACTGCAGGGGGAAGGAAATCCTTACTTCAGAAATTTTCTTGAACGTCTGCTCGGCAAGGTGTTCGATCAGCGGAGCGCACAGTGTTTTCCAATCGTCTTGCCGGAAGTAAAGGACATGGTGTCTCCGGGTGGACTCAGTCACGTAGAATGCAGACTGACAACAAGGCTCTCAGTACTAGAGGCAACGGAGAAGAGAAAGCTCACGCTGAGTAGTGGCAATAAGAAAGAGTTGAAGTACCAGAACACGAATTCCTCAAAGACTTCCCGCCTCTTCAAGGAGTCGGTGACACTCGTGTGTTTCTTGGACTTGCCATCGGTCCACGCAGGCCCCAACCATTCGCATTTCGAGATCTTGATATCTTGCAGAACGTGATGCAACGATAGAGTTTCGAATCTTCGCAACTCGATAAACTCCCGGATGTCTGTATCCACGGTGAGATAAGAGAGGTATCGAGAGCCGAGAACCGCGTTACCCACAATGCTTGATAACCTCAAAGTTCTCCTTTCCTCCCCAGAGCACCTTCGGAATGACCTCCTCCGTGACCAACACAGCGTACCGGTTGACCTGTTGCGTGTAATGAGAGTCCTGAAAATCTTAAGGCAACCGCCGCCAACCTCTGAATGGCTGCAAGCAAAGTCGACAAATCTCGGTTTGTTCGCAGCATCTTTCTTCGCCTGCGTGAGTCCGCAACCGACGATAGTGTGCCCATCGGAGTGAATAGAAGTCTCGGACGGGATAAATGGTTGCGTAAACAGTTGCGAGGATCCCTCTGACATGTACTCCTTTTTCGTCTTTGGTTAAAAAGTAAATGATAAGGCTTCGTTGGGACTTACCAGGATGTCTGCTTTCTGCACGTTGCCTTTGATCTGAATCCCATATACATAAATTTACGGTTATTTTGAGAGACTTTAGGGCTCACTTTCGAAGGACACGCCGTATTGAGCAAAGGTTTGTACCCGCACTTCCCATGTCTCCAGATCAACTTCTCAAAGAAGTCCAGCGCGTTGTTAATCCGCTTGGGCGTTCTCATGAACCCTTTTGCCTAAAGTCGGCAGTCAGCTAATAATACGGTGATGTGCAAGATAGGTGCGAACCGAAATCGCAACCTCTATTTCGCGATCACGGAATGGAGTCGTGTTCTCGGTGGATATAGTAAAGGGGTTGGGGAGCCCGTGCTGTCGTGGAAAGATAAATTTGACGAGGCGCCTGGCACCTTCCAGCTGAGACTGGGGACCAGGGTCCGTCGATTTCTCAGGATCCGTCTTGAGCTTTGGACCGGCAGGGTTTATCTGGTTCAGGATGTCTGCATCGCGAGCTCTAAGACGCACGTACTGAAGTAGACGAACAGACATACGCTTTTTAGGCATACAAACCAAAATTATGGATGTGTGGGGTATCAGGTTAGGGCGGGCATAGAATAAGGGGACACGCGATAAAGTAACATTGACAAGACCTCGCCTGTGGTGAGATCAAAGAGAGAAATAGGGTAACGGGGGTGGGACACATACTTTTTGGAGCTTCCAGAGCCATCCAACTTTCTCTGCTTGGAGGGCCGTGACTCCCCTTCTTCCACTCCACTTGCCTTGCGCTTTGCGTCAGCGCGAGGAGATGAAGGAGTAAGAGGAATTTGAGCGAGGTTATATACATGCTCCCCCGTAACTTGACAGAGACATCCGTTTGGGAGAGGGATGAAGACGGATGTTCCTGTGAAGAGGTGGAGAAGCACATCCTCACCGACCCTATCAATCCCATAAGCTCGTTATTCATAGCAAAAAGAAAACCGCAAACCTTGAAAGTAAGCGAACCCAACTTTCTCCCTGGAGGGAATTGACGATAGTATTTACGGCTGTGTTGACTATCCCATACTTCTCGATATCGACAGCAGTCCCCTCGCGAGCTATCTGGGAGGGAGCTCAGGAAAGCCAACCCGGAATATCCCATCGAGCATACCTTGTAGCCAGCGGTGATAATATTTCTCACAGCACCCGGAGCACGGAGGAGGTACCACTGTGATCTTTTAATAACCTAATTGTGCGTGAATAGACAGCAGAAATTGTGTGCTTGGCGCATCCACCTCGTCAATCTCAAACACAGGGGCCCCAGCACGATACTTTCGGCAAGGTGGTTGGTGAAAGCCAACCCTAGAATTCTCGAGTAAACCCCGATACTCCTCCGGGTCGTCTGGAATAATAAGTTTGATGTCCGTTGCGTTACTGAGGATGCTGTAAATATAGTCCCGGAGTGACGCAGCTTGGGGATAATGTCTCTTCAAAATATCGAGACTCGAGTTCAGCCGTTTTCCATCAGACATTCCCGTACAGCTGTGGTACGCGGTGATGGGTAATGAAAGACAAGACAGCGACGCGTCGCGAGAACGTGACCGGGCGTGTGGTCTGCCTGACTTGCCTCAGCCTGTGAACTGATTACTCATGCATATCAGATCGGCGACTACAGTTCTGCTGCGGGGTTTCAGGCCACCTTCAATACCATCTCATCTTCACCTTCACCCCCACCGCCAGTTTTTCGCTTCCCCTCAAAACTTCTCCAGGACAATGTCCGAGTTTTACAACCTCAAGGCCAATCTCCCCGGTGACAAGGAGTACGATTTCGAGCAGCTCAAAGGAAAGGTCGTTTTGGTCGTGAACGTCGCTTCCAAGTGGTGAGCGGAGGTAGCATCGGTTGGTGAGAGGGAAATAGTACTAAGCCAACTGACTCTCAAGCGGGTTCACCCCCCAGTACAAAGGTCAACCGCTCCCTTCCACTTTGGGGACAAACGGGATGCTGACGTTAGTAATCAAATAGGTCTCCAGGCCCTCCACGACAAGTACAAGGTATTCAGGGCGCTACTCTCCTTCGGAACGCATGGAATTCACCGAGTTCATCTTGCAGGACAAGGGTCTTGTTATCCTTGGTTTCCCATGTAACCAGGTACTTTTTTTACCACCATACGCCTGGTTCGTTTGATAACAACGAGATATAAGTTTGCCGGTCAAGAACCGGAGGATGACGCCAGCATCGCCACCTTCTGCGAGCGTAACCACGGCGTTACCTTCCCCTTGATGACCAAGTCTGACGTCAACGGCGACAATACTAACGAGGTGTACAAATACCTCAAGTCCCAGAAGTCAGGTTTGCTCGGCCTTACCCGTATCAAGGTTTGTTTGATTCACTGGGATGCTTGTCGCTCGATCTCACTCTTCCTTAGTGGAACTTTGAAAAGTTCCTGATCGATAAAGAGGGTAAGGTTGTCAACCGTTGGGCGTCGACAACCACCCCAGAAGCCATCGATGCTGAAATCGCCAGCCTCCTCTAAGTTCGCAACTTAGATTCCCAAAATCACACAGGGTTATTCTCCAGTGCGGAGTCCGTCTATCGTGTAGAATAAAGATATCATGAATATGAAAAGGATTATCATTGGATCAGGATCATCCATGCGAGAATGAAGTAAAACAGCCTGGAAGTGATCAGTCGAGAACTAGAAAAAGGCGGTGATAACTTACAGTAGTGGGTATACGGCCAGCAAGATCCGTTGCTGCTCGATTTTTGACCCCGAAAGGAAGTTCATAGCGGCTAAACGGCAAATTTCTTAGACTATGCTCCACGAAATCTGGAGGTTACCCACCCCATATACACCAAGCCCAAGCAGCGAGAGAAATCGGTGCTCTGATGTAGATCTTCCGAACGAACAAGGCTACGAGAGCGGCGACATTGAGAGGGGCGATGCAGTACCCCAGGACGCAAAGCCCCTGAAAGAATGATCTATGTGGTCGTCAGTTCTGCAGTCAAACGAAAGGTAACCCAATGCACATTTTACCACCAAGGAGCTGTGAGACGCGTCAGCGTTCGCATCGTACTGATGTTGTAGAGTGCTGACCTTGGTCTGAACGGTGACCACGAACGATCCTAGCGATACGATGACGATGACGGCTGTGAATACGGGTATCGAATTCGCCGGCGGTGCCTTCAACGAGTAATGACGAATTTTTTATAACCTCATAGGAACGGGATACGCTTACGTTAAGACTGAGGAGCGCCCCAAGCCCAAGGCATAGAACAAGAGGGCCCCAAAGATCCCAATCCCTAAAAGAAATGGATGTCGGTCAAAGTGCTCGGAGCCCATGCTGACCACTTGACCTCAAAACTTCGCGGTTCTGGCCCCGTCTCGGAGGATACAGGACCTGAATTAGCTTGTGATAAATTGACCTGAGGTCCCGCACCTGACTGACAGTCAGCACACGCCCCGTAAGCGCGAAGAAATTGACTGACGATGGTGGTAGTGATCGGTTCGTCAAGAGTGTCAATCCCACCGGACCTGAGGGCGGGTCAGTTTCGCGCCTGGAAGTGAGATATGTACAAATGAGCAACCTCGACTCGACCTGGATCCCTCCAAAATTCCGCCTAGCCCCCCTGTTCGCACCACCGATCGGTGTGCCAATATTGCCAGATAGCTGATTCGGAGGAGCCAAGCTGGCTGGCAATGCCAACTGTTCAGGCGCTCTTGACTTGCCCTTGTTCAAAGGAGGCGTGCTAGACCTCATGGTAGGATGCGAGAACGCCGGGATAGCAGACTCGTCAATATCGTCGTCATCATCTGAAAGCCCGGCGTCAGCTCCCACAATTCACAAGAAAAACGTAAGTTTACCCTACCTGCTTGAATGAATTGCGACGTCGCTGTCGCCGGGGTTGGGATTTCATCCATGATTTTGAGTCTGTAAGCGTGAGGGATTGCGCGGACGCGGAGGATATTCGCTGAAATCCCCGATATAGAAAAAGTTTCCCATCCGCTGGTTTCGATGATGGTCTGACGCGTCCCTTCGCGGTATGTAATTGGACTTAACACCCCTTCGCCACACCAATCCTCCCACCTCTAATCATCGTTCCACTATGGTCGGCCCAATTATCGTACACAACTTGCACATACTAAATTGTATTGGTTCAGGGTCAAGCACCATCTGGTATGCCCGGGGAGGGCGGCGGCCCCGGAAAGAAAGATCAGAAGGACCAACAGCCGCAGAAGAAGAAATGGGAGCCTCCTCTCCCCACTCGAGTCGGAAAGAAGAAGAAACGCGGTCCAGATGCTGCCTCTAAACTTCCTCAAGTCTTCCCCACTACCCGCTGCAGACTCCGGCTCCTGAAGCAAGAACGAATCAAGGACTATATGCTTATGGAGGAGGTCTTCATTCAGAATCAGGAACGTCTTAAACCGGAGAGTGCTCGGGAGGAAAAGAACGAGGAGGACAGAACAAAAGTCGACGATCTGCGTGGTACACCGATGGCTGTCGGCACTCTGGAGGAAATTATTGACGACGACCATGCCATTATCAGCACAGCTTCTGGTCCGGAGTTCTACGTCTCGATCATGAGTTTTGTGGATAAGGACCTTCTCGAGCCTGGTTGTCAGGTGCTTTTACATCACAAGAATCAGGCAGTCGTTGGCGTGCTGCAAGATGATACGGATCCGATGGTCAGGATCATGAAACTCGACAAGGCACCAACGGAGAGCTATGCAGACATTGGTGGTCTCGAACAACAAATTCAAGAGATCAAGGTTTGTCGATTCTAGTTATCTCACCGGTTCGCCTTCTGATTTCTGACAGGAATCCGTTGAACTCCCCTTAACACACCCCGAATTATACGAAGAAATGGGCATCAAACCACCAAAAGGTGTCATCTTGTACGGAGTCCCAGGTACCGGAAAGACATTACTTGCCAAGGCGGTCGCAAATCAAACATCGGCGACCTTCCTGCGCGTCGTGGGATCGGAATTAATTCAGAAATACCTCGGTGACGGCCCAAAACTGGTTCGGGAACTATTCCGTGTGGCTGAAGAGCATGCACCAAGCATCGTCTTCATTGACGAGATCGACGCCATTGGTACCAAGCGGTATGTTTATCCTCTCCTGGAACGTAATAATTGGTCTGATGTTCACCGTATAGGTACGATTCGACGTCAGGTGGTGAACGCGAAATTCAACGGACCATGTTGGAGCTCCTCAACCAACTCGACGGATTCGACACACGAGGAGATGTCAAAGTTATCATGGCTACGAATAGGATCGAGTCCCTAGACCCCGCTTTAATTCGACCAGGCCGTATCGATCGAAAGATTGAGTTCCCGCTTCCTGACGTGAAGACCAAACGCCACATCTTTCGGTATGTTCCCTGTCGTATCTGCCGTCTCGTTATTGACTCGAGATTCTTCAGATTGCATACATCACGGATGACACTTGCGGATGATGTCGATTTGGAGGAGTTTATCACCGCAAAGGATGACCTTTCTGGAGCCGACATTAAGGCTGTGTGTACAGAGGCTGGTCTCTTGGCTTTGCGTGAGAGGCGAATGAGGGTAACGAAGAGCGACGTCTCTGTTGCTCGGGAGAAGGTAGGGTTTTCGGGATCTTAATTTTGTTCCGCGCTCACAATTTCTCCAGGTTTTGTACAGGAAGAACGAGGGCGTCCCGGAAGGCTTATATTTGTGACATTTGCTACTCTTCTACATAAGACACCGCACTCCAGAGGGTCTGGGGTTTTCTTCAGAATTGACAGAAACCAAAGGGAATACGACAGTTCTGAGATGTTGCACGTAGTATCGGGAAAACAGCCCCCATGTGATGATTCTGAAATCCGGAATTGGATGTTAAACATTTGAGCCCACCGCTGGGATACGGATCCTTTGCAAGTATGTGGATATTGTTCCCGACGCCAATGCTCCTACTATTCCTACAGGGAACGTGCGATTTGCATTGAATTACACTTTAACCTGAGAGAACTGCGTCGAGAGCGTCTCTCAGGGATGCCCCCACGGTCAATTACGCTGAAGTAAATAGAAGAGAGAGAAACTGGAGTGAGACGTGGGGCGGGGGGGCCTGAGACTCGTACCATGGATCAGGTGAAGTGGAGCAGCGAGATGAGAGGGGAGCTCTGGATAAAACGGAGCGCTAAGGAGCCACGACCCTCTCCTGGTGTTGGCCAGACGGCTCTTGATTAATTATCCCTCTTCGTTCCCTCCGCTCCAGCTAGAACTCGGAAACCACCCAGGGGCGGAACGGACGGGACGGCAATTAAACGAACAAACGAAGGGGGAGGGGGCCGGGAAAGTGGAGAGGAAAACTCGACAATCACTATCAGTCGCTATCGCTGCACTCCCTGAAAATTCTAGCCAAAGCAATATGTTGTTCGCTTCCATGCTGGCTGGTTGGAGGTGACTAGCGGAGGATAATGCATACGAAACTTAGAGATCCAAGGGGACACGGTCTAAGGCTAAGTGACGCGGAACGCTGGGGTCAAGGGCGCTGAGTCACTCATCTAGCTGTACGTCTTCCACCAAGTTTCGCAGCTCAGACAACTTGTCACTAGATATCCGATGGTTTTGTGGTTCATAACATTTACATTGCAATTGTGAACACGTACCAAACTATATACACTGAAACGTGAAAAGAAGTGGCACTCAAAAAGGACGAAGAAAATAAGAACCACATGGTGGGTGAATGTGCCCATCATGAGGGTAGATACAATGAGCGGAAAAGAAAAGTGCATCAGGACAGCATAATTGCAAACAATAGACGTGTTGGGGGGGATTAATTCATGAATAATATTCGTTCAACAAGTCGCAAGCGGGGAAGGGTGGAGATTGATTATTACTGTTGAGGGGTGGGATGGGGGATGAAGGCAACGAAACTGTTCTATTAGACGCAAGCCGATATGGTGAAAGTGACTTGCGAGACAGAGATGATGTGGTGAGGGATGTGTCGGCCAAAAGGTAACCATGTTCATGTTGCGTCGTGAAGAATAGATACCCGAGAGCTCATGACAGGAAACCAGATTGAGGATTACGCTTAGACCAGTGGTTGCCCGTGTTGCTTGGGGCACCACCTCTAGTAAGCAGGGTTGTCGGGCTTTGCGTCTGGGTGGAGTTGAAGCTTTCCCTCCACAAAGCGGCAGATGACTTCGATGGATCGTTCTGGGCCATGAGGATAGGTATCATGGTCATAAGCGGAGCCCTAGTTCCATGAGTCGAGGAAAGCTTATGCGGAATACCGAAAGACTTACAAAGCGACCTGATCTCCCTTGGGAATCCCCGACTTCCTACTCTTGCGAACGAAGGAAGAGGCGTTGACACGTCCACCACGAAGCCTAGAGAACAACAACAAGCTATCCCGGAATTTGGTGACGGCCTCGTTCCGCTCGACGGTGTCAAGCTTGGTAGGGGAGACCTCGTCAGGACTCATGATTCTCAGCTTTATGAAGACGTGCTCAAGTGGTGGAGTAGGGATGCACCGAATGAGAACACCGAGGGGGATTGAGAAGAAGCCGAGAGCTAACGAGATACCCCACTCACGGCCGGGAATGCGGGTGGCTTGGAAGGCATCACCACCAACAAACACGATGAGGACCTGACCGGCAATTTCTACAGACCGCCATGAGTGCCAAAACTCTTCCAAATGCAAAAGCGCGAGGCGTACCAATAAAGGTGATCACAATGAAATACCTGTTCTTCAGGATGCCTTCGAAGATGTTCAACTTGTTATCGAGCCTCCTGCAGTTGATCGAGTTGAAGATCTGGGCAAAGACAAACACGTTGAACACGAGGGTCGTCATGATCTTGTTGCCCTGGGTCGAGTGATCTAGGCCGAGGATCTTGTGGCCGAGGAAGTGGAAGATGAGGATAACGATGACCTGATATGCCGACTGTCCAAGGATCATCTTGATCATATCAGCAGTGAGAAGTCGCGCTCCCCGGGTGTCCGGCTTCCTGTCCAGTAGAGATCTCGAGACGGGGTCGGTGGCGAGGGCAAGAGCGGCGAAAGTGTCCATGATGATGTTGATCCAAAGCAGTTGAACGGCAGTAAAGACAGACTCTCCACTGGTCGAAGCGACAGCGGAGGCGAAGATAATAATAACGGCAGCGACGTTGGTCGAAATTTGGAACTGCAGAAACTTACGAACGGCGTCGTTGACACAACGACCCCACATGATAGCTTTCACGATCGAAGCAAAGTTGTCGTCCATTAGAATAATATCGGAAGCTTCCTTGGCGACCTCGGTACCGGCAATACCCATCAAGAACCCGACGTTTGCGGTCTTGAGGGCGGGTCTATCATTTGTACCGTCGCCGGTGACACCGACGATCTCACCGAGGGACCGGAGGGTTTCAACAAGAATCTTCTTGTCCTCGGGGGAAGACCGTGCCAAGATCTGGAGATGGGGGACGACCTCGAGGCGTTCGCGTGGGCTGAGATTACGGAAGACGGGGCCTTCCATGATGATACCTTCAGCGGTGTAAATACCACACTGAGTGGCGATTGAGCGAGCGGTGAGAACGTTGTCTCCAGTACACATCATGACAGTGACACCAGCGTTGCGGCAGGCGGCGACAGCCTCGCGGACACCAGGACGAAGGGGATCTTCGATACCAATGATGGCCACCAGGATTAAGTCGCGAGAGAGGTCTTCGTAAGAAACTTCATCGGTAGAGTAGGAGTGGGTACCAGGAGGAGGCCAATACTTGAAATCCCGATAGCAGAGCGCGATGATCCTCAACGTCCGGTTGGGGTAGAAAATGGACGTCCTCGAGGTATTGTCCTTGGCGATCTCGTCGATAGTCCTGGTCTCGATCTCAGAGTCGACGTGTTGACTCTGATCCGGGTCCTTGGAAATGACAACGTGACGGGTGCACTTCTTGGTGAGGATTTCCGAGGCGCCCTTGAGGAACAAGCGATAGTGACCGGAATGGAGACGAACAACTACGCCCATGGCTTTCCGCTCGCTGGAGAAAGGGATCATTTGGATGATTTTAGCCGACTCGCGAGTTTCCTTCCAGTTCTCCCAACCAAGATCCTTGGCAAACCGAAGGAGGGCGGCCTCGGTCTTGGATCCAACGAAAGCAAGCTCCCCAGTCTCCGGATCGATGTCCTCAAAGGCAGTGGAGTTTATCGCGATAGACTGGTTGAACAAACGCTTGAGCTGAGGAGAAAGGATGGCATTGATATTACCCTGCTCGATCGAGAAATCGTGTGAGCGTTTCCGATTCACTTGAGGCCCGCCGGCGGGTTCAATTGCTTCCTGTTCCTGGGGTTGGTCTTGTCCCCGACTGGACGCGTTCGTGCGGTCCTTGTTCTCTTTGATGTTGCGAACGAATTTCGCGTGGATACCGATCGAACCGGCAGCGACAGTCATGGCGTTTTGAGTGAGCACTCCCGTTTTGTCAGTACAAACGACGGAGGCGTTGGCCATGGTCTCGCAAGAGCCGAGGATACGGACGAGGAGGTTTTCCGTGGTCATTCGCTTGGTAGCGAAAGCGAGGGCAAGAATCACTGCGAGTGGGAGACCTTCCGGAACAGCGACGGCGATCAGCGTTACGGAGGTGATCAATATACGTGTAAAAGCAATGCCCTTCTCGCTGGGGGTACTATGAAAACAAATTAGAGCAAATACGGAGGCGATGAGGGGAGAAACCCCTACCGAACGGGGTTTCCGATGCCCAACTGCACAAAGAAACGAATCGTGAGAGTGATGAACAGAATCAGACCAGCAGCACCGCCAATCTTGGCTATGAGCTCGGCCAGGTCGTTCAATTTCTCCTGCAATGGGGTAGGATCGGGATCTCCCCGGAGAGCTGCGAAACGAGCGGTCTGATTGGTGTCAGGGAATTGGAGAAGATTTATCAGGAAACGTACCCATTATGATGCGACCGTTGAAACTCTTCTGACCAACAGCGATAACGACGTATTTGCCATAGCCTTCGAGGACTTTGGAGCCGGAAATCACGAAACAATCGGTGTGCGCATCGGTGGCGTCGAATCCGCGAGCGTCGGCACCCTCGCGCTTAGCCTGCTCTCTGAGGGCGATGCAATCTTCGTAGTAGGCCTTTTTAATGACGTCTGACTCTCCGGTTGCGCCGGATTCGTCGCACTTGACGTTGTGGCCAGAAATGAAGATACCGTCGCAAGGTACAATCTCACCAGGCTTGAGGAGGGCAATGTCACCGACAAGCAATTCCTTGACGTCGATGACACGTTCAACGCCATGACGGATGACCTTAACACTTCGCTCCTCCTTCTTGTCGTTGAGGATGCGGAACTGTCGTTCCTTTTGCCAATCGTTGAGGGAACCAACCATCACCTTTACGAACAGTGGTGAGCGCGCAGAGATTGGGTAATAATTGAAAGACACATACCACGATGAAAACGGCCACGATGATAGCCACACCTTCGACCCGATCGACCGGGGGGTTTCCTGGTACCCTGCCTGGGCCAGAATCCTGGAAGAAACCAAGAGCCAAGGAGATGACTGCGGCGACGGACAACATGATCTAGAGCGGAACGAGCGTTGGCGGGGGATTGAGTAGACGCAGAAAATGGCTAGAACCTACAAGAACTTTATCCTTGAGCGCGAGCCGCATCAGTTCTAATAACGACTTGCTCTTGCGAAGAGGAAGAATGTTGGGACCATAAACCCTCCGCCTGTCCTCGACGGTACTACCGTAGGCGGCACCTTCGTGGGTGAAATCCTGTACAAGCTGGCCCTTCTCGCCAGGGGGTTTAGTGGCGACGACAGCAAGAGCTTCTCCGGGCCGAGACGTCGTTCCATCAACGCTAAGTCCGCTAGTGGAATCAACGCCAAGACCGGTCAAGAGACCGCTAATCCCACCCATGACCTCGAGAGCTTTGAGGTTCTTGGGGTTGACGAGAGAAGCGAGATGATAGGGCTTGAAAACGAAAGGCGTGGGATCGGTGTGCTCGTCTTGAGTGAGATCTCGGAGGTCCATTACCCGGTCCTCCTCCACCGTAGGAATGAAGTTAGTCGAAATTTCACCAAAGCGTTTAGCATCGATCGTACAAGCCTGTGGTATGGACCGTCCGGTGCCCTCTCGAGGCTCTCAGTCAATACTAATGATATATAACTCGTAATATTCATACAAATATACACATAGTGCAGATTTCGAGCACGAGAAAGGCAGAAGACATACAAAGGATAATCGATAATCGATAATCGGTAATGCATAATGGACTGAGGAACCCGCATGGCCCATCACCGCATCATTTGAAGTCTGTTCTGACCTGTTCTGACATGTCCAATATCTTGCCTTTGCTGACAATTGACCGCAATCTAGAAGAATGGCAAAACTTACACGAAAGCATTGTCTCTTCAGCCAACCATCAAAAATTACGATTCCCCCGTGATTGTTGGTTGTATGGAGACGGGTGTCAGCACTTCCGTCGCTCACATATCTCACCCACTGCTTCTAGAAAATCACCAAACGCCTCCGCTGGGGACTCCCTGCAAATGCCGAGAACGATCCTGTTTTGTGGAGCAACATTGTGTTGTGGATTCAGAGCAGAACTTCAGACCTTCATTCTGATTGGAAAAAATTGGTTAGTGTACTTGTCATGTCAGTATGGAGCGACTGAAAATATTTGCTAGATTATAGCGAGCATCACAGAGCGAACACCCATCAACGAGCTCGCATCTACCTTGACATCGTCCGTTGATAACTTCAAACCTGACGGACTATTCCTCGTCCGCGTTGCAGTTCTTGTACGTGTTTTACTCATAATTTCCGTCGCATTTCAATTTATTTACAACATGTGGCTGTACATGTAGTGAACGGTCTGCGTGAGGGATAGCAGTTCAAGTTACTGGCCTTCGGTAGCCGCTGAACTGGAAAAAATCCAGGACTCCGAACAACCCAGGTGGCAAGCTCTCCCTTTTTCCTCTGTTCACCGCACTGACACGGCCCCGTAGTATACTAGCAGAATACTAACCTTGAATATCAGAGAAAGTATCCCAGACCCGGCGTAGCAGCGCAAGATGCGGACTTCACGTGTACATTCACCCTGTCCAGTAATTCGATCATACAAAGTGCCGACCAAACAATAAGTTCTTAAGTTCAATTCTCTCCCCTCGAGTAGAAAATGTTTATGTTACAGATACAATAAGAATATACAATTATTGTAACGAATAGGACAAGATGGGGGAGAACGAACGAACGGAGCGTGCTACAGGTGGTGCGACGAACGAGAGTTAGCGCTCGCCAGCTGGGACTGTTTTTACAAATCGGTCGTGTTCCAGCTGGGCGACTAACAGAATCCACCTATCCTTGACCCGACGATCTGGACCCAATTTCTTTTCCAACAGAATCCTTCGAAGACGTGAAACGTGTCCAAGTTTCGGCCACCAAAAAGCTCAGCACTCCTTATCGCTCGTACTGAGTCCTTCTGGATTTGATGGAATTATGCCAACAAATTGCATTAATAGCAGCCGGCCGCGAGGCACAGGGTTTGGCGCCGTAGCGACTTCACCTTATCCGTCTCCGCTAGAATGTCATGGTTCAAAAAGTCTAAGGAATCTCACCAGCCTTCCCAACACCTGGTGTCTTTGAGGATCCCTACCCTCGGCATCAGCGCAGATCTGGCCCCGGACATTGGACCTGAAGGTGTGTTCCGTTCAGTGGAACCCAGCAACTGATGAGGTTGATCACAATGCCGCAGCTGTAAACGATGGACGGGGCTCTCGAGTTGCATTTCGAGACAGGAGTGAGGATCAACGACTTCACGTGTCGGGTGCTTCAACTCCAACTCATGGACGTGAGGACGGTGTTACACGTGGGTACATTCTACTACAGCTGATGGGTCCGATATCCATGATCCTGATAGCGCTACGCGAACGAGAATATGGACGAGAGGTCCCCTCGAATACCCCAAATGAGCAACTCGACCACAACACTCCTGGTCTCTCCTCCGCTGAGAGGCAATCGGAAGTTCAGAATCAGGTGGAGTGTAAAGACCGGGGAACGGTCACCGGGCAACCACCAGGGGCACCTCCTGAGCACATATCCGGGGATGATCATATCGGCAAAGACGCACATGACACTGTCCAGTCGGGGGGGTCGGGGGGTGAGTGGAGTGCCTCAATAGCGCCCTGACTTGCATTGATCTCTGCTAGTTGTCGAGAGAGACGGGAAGGACACGGCGCTTGGGGCTGCCACCATTCGCGTTGATGTCTCAAAGGAGCCTGCAGAGGGGTTCGGACCCCTCAAAGCCGTCCTAGGGACCACCTTTGCCGTTTATAGTGATTACAAAGTTCGCTTGTGACCCTCTGCTCAGGATTCTTCTTTGACGAACCCACCTGTAGAAAACCGCCGCTGTCGGAAACAAGATTGAGGACCTCCTCTCACGCATAGAAGCACTAGAAGCGCGCTTTGCAAGACCTCCAGGCAGCGTGGAAGAACAGAGGCGCCGGAGTGAACTGATACGGTATGTCGTTATTTCCCCTTCGGACTAGGTACTAAGTTCCTCCCAGCAAGTTCGGGGGCATCGAAGGGCAGCTGCGGTCTCTGTATGAGAAGCTTGAGCTGCAGCGACTTGCTAACCATGTTCAAGACGACGAAGAGGTTTCTGGGCTCCTCGAAGATCTACGGGTAATTATCTCCGATTATCAGGTTTGTTCATGACTCTGGCACCCTTGTCGGTGTTGATAAGGGCGACAGATGGCGCAACAAATTGGGATGCACAAACAAGCATGCAAGCTCATAGTGAGTGTTCCCCTTTCGCGTCAGAGGAAATGAGGTAACCTCCCTCGGCAGAATCCAGGTCAGAACGCCTTCCGTTTTCGATGACGGTCGCCTGACATGAGCCTCCTACAGCTGAAGCGTCTGTCCTCAACAATTTCCGCTGTGCACAGGGGGCTGAATATCGCCATGGCGGCCGAAGAGGTTGTCTCGAGGGAACTCGCATAGCTGTTCTGGACGAGGTTGAGCTCTGGACACGAGACTTCGACAAGCCCCCTGTCTACTGGTTGAATGGACTAGCGGGAACGGGAAAGAGCACCATTGCGCAGACGATCGCCGAAAGGATTTTCGCGGACGGGCGGCTTGGAGCCTCCTTCTTTTGCTCGCGAGACTTCGAGGACCGGAGGAACCTCCACTTCATTTTCCCCACCCTCGCCGTTCAGCTCGCACGCAGGTACACCGAGTTTCGATCGATCTTTGTCCCGCTGGTGCAGTCGGATCCAGCAATCGCCCACGAGTCCTTGTACAACCAGATGAGAAAATTGATCGTTGAGCCCCTCGAGGAATCCGCCATCTCGACGGTGATCGTGATCGATGCTCTGGACGAATGCAAAGACGTGGAACCCGCTTCAGCGATCCTGTCCGTCCTTGGACAGTGTGTATCCGAGATCCCCAAGGTCAAGTTCTTCCTTACCGGTCGTCCGGAGCCCCGGATTCGGGAAGGCTTCCAACTCCCGCTGTTGGGTCAGGCGACCGACGTGTTCGTCCTCCATGAGGTCAAGTCGAGTCGAGTCGACAGCGACATACGACTGCTCTTGAGGCACAATTTCTCGGAAATCGCAGATCGTCGAGGTGTACTAGATGGCTGGCCGACTGAAGAGCAGCTGAATCTGCTTTGTGAGCGGGCGGCGGGGCTGTTCGTCTACGCTGTAGCAACGGTCCAGTTCATCGATCACAAGAACAACGATCCCAAGGAGCAGCTAGATCGCCTTCTGCGGTCGCCGGAGAGTAGTGCTTGCGTGGGGAAGACCAAGCTCAAGACGAACACAACCCTGGATTCGCTCTATATGTCAATCCTTCAGGAGGCTTTCGGTAACGATGACCCAGAGGACGATCACAAGACCCGTTCTGTCCTTGGTGCTGTGATACTCGCTACAAATCCGCTCTCTCCATCCATGATCACTACCCTGTTGGGCTTCAGCGCCAAAGACGTATTCCTCCGACTGTCATCGATTCACTCGCTCCTTACTCTCCAGGAGGACATTGATCAACCTGTTCGGTCCTTCCACAAGTCTTTCCCCGACTTCATTGTCGATCCAGCCCGGTGCATTAACCAGAGGTTTCTCGTCTCTCCTCCCAATCATCATATGGAACTCCTGTTTGGATGTCTCAACCTAATGAATCAAACACTGGAGAAGAACATGTGTAAGCTTCAGGGTGCTGTTACAAACTCTGAAGTCCCCGACTTGCATGAGAGGACCGACCGATACATCGACTCCGCTTTGCAATATGCCTGCAAGTCGTGGCACAAGCACTTCGTTGATGAGCACACGGTCCGAACACCCAAGATTACTTCTACCCTCCATCGGTTCCTGGAGAACAAGTTCTTGTTCTGGTTAGAGGTGCTTAGTGTCCTCGGTGCCACAAGGGAGGCAGTTGACGCATTGGATCTGGTCACAAAATTATCAGAGGTGTGTCGGGTTTTTGCGCCTGATATCTTGCCAAAATTTTCTGAGACTCGATCCAGGCACCACCGACTGTTGAACTGGCTAATGACTGTTTCCGTTTCGTAACGGGGTTCTTCCAAGTCATCGACGAATCCGCCCTGCATATATATCACTCGGCTCTCCCTGTATCCCCTCAGATGTCGATGGTGCGGAAACTGTACGGGCCATACGCCAATCCGTTGACAAGAATTGTGCACGGGCTACCAGTCTCGTGGGATCCGGCTATTGTGACCATGGGATATTTTTGTGAAGCTGCTGCATGGTCACCGTGTGGCAGGTTCATCGCAATTTCCAACGGCGGATTAAGGACAGAAATTGTGGATGCAGCGACTCTCAAGCGACTTGCCGTCCTCGGATTCCCAGAGGGTCGAACTCAAAAACTTGTTTTCTCTCCAGACGCTCGCTTGTTAATGAGTTACAACGCCAAACCAGGGAAATTTATTAGTTGGAACCTTCAGACGGGTGCTCTGGTCAATGCCATCTCCCCGGAGCAATGGGATGACAACCCATGGTGCTCCTCGATCACATATTCTGCATGTGGAACGATGTTTGGGGTTTTAATCTATAGATCCCTTGGTACAGGAAGTTTCACCATCCGCACCTACAGTGTTCACTCCAGCACACACGTATACTCCCATTCGGTCGAAGGGAGGGTCGTAGGCGATATTTGGACTCATGGCGGATGTCTTCGATTCGCCACCACGAAGTCAGGGTCCATCACCACGTGGGAAGTCGGGTTCGCCTCGAGAAACCCACCGACAGAGATTGAGTCCCTGCCTCTCCCAGACAACTCTCCCCATGACTTATGCCCGCGTTCATTCCACCCTACCCTCTCCCGGCTCGCATTCACCCATTCGAGGAGAATTTTTGTATGGGATACTCAACGTTCCAAATTCCTCCTAAACGAATATGTCCAGTGGGCCAATTGGATTTCCTTCTCCTCTGATGGTCGTTTCTTCATGTATAGATCACGGAGTTCACACATTTACCTCTGGAAGGAGTCTCCCACCGGCTATATCCTTCATCGGAAGCTTGATTGCGAGATCGGGATTCCCAATCAGCTTATCTCCCCAAATGGGGAGTCAATCTTCGCTTTCGGTCCTGGGGCAATTCAGCTATGGCGCACAATGGATCGAACCGTCTCCCTCTCCCACAAGCCGACCGACGAGAGGTTCATTGTGGAACTCTCCCCGGATGGAGCGTTGGCGGCGGTCGCACGGTTCGAAGACAAGACCATCACTGTTCTCGACCTTGAGTCCGGTGACCCGTTGTCGATCATCGACGCGGGTATGAAGGTTTATGGTCAGAGGGTGACTGGGAGCATCGTCGCGGCCGTTGGTCGCGAGAAGGTTGTCACTTGGAACCTACCCGCACGGGATCGTGTTCTCAATACGAAGGCGAACGTTAACTATAGTGTTCGGACGGCAACGCCTCTGATCAGTTGTCTAGGAATGGGCTTCCCGGAATTTGTGTCGATATCCCCCAATCTCCACAGCTTTGCCATCGTGGAGAGCATTGATTACTACTCGCACCTACACGACGTGCCTACCGGACAGTATCTTGGATCCGTGTCCACGGGTGGGCAGCGCCCCTGGTTCTCCTCGGACGGACACGAAGGTTGGTATATTACATCTGATGGTGAAGCAAACATGTTGGCAATCGTCAGGAATAGCGAGTCCGGCGTTATCAAGCTGGAGCGTCTAGAACCAACTGGGCAACCACTGCATATGCCCCACTGGTTATCCCCTCGTGGCTATCAGATTACGGATGATGGGTGGATACTCGGCTCCAGTGGAAAGCGGCTCTTATGGTTGCCCCCTCATTGGCGATCGTTGGATATGGAAGCTAGGACATGGAGTGGGCGGTTTCTTGTGTTATTGCATGGTACATTACCGGAGGCTGTCATTCTGGAGTTGGAAGAGTGACCTGCGACCAACATTTCCCTTCCTCTCTCTCACATCTCACACATCCCCTTTCTGACCTTCGCTATCCACCGCATCTCGTTCATACTTTGGACATTAGCATCGATTGTGGAAACCATGTATTTTCTGATTTCTACTGGTGCTTGTCTGTGTGTCACCAGCTCACACCGTTTCAATGTATTACGCACAGTAACCACGAGAATGTTCTGGCTTCTCGGACTCTGCCCAGATATGTTGCGCGGGGAGACTTCTGGAGTTGAACGTTGATGACCTTGATCCCAACGAGTATGCCGTTCGAAGTGCGCGTCACACGAACGCAATCACGTCACACGTCGACAGTCTCGCACGTTACAAACACCTCCCACTCGTCACACGAAAACCCAGATTTCCCCTGGGAGAAGTTCCCTGCCCCGGCCCGGACAGAGTCGAGAGTATAGTAGCCTGTAACGTCGATTTTTACACTGTTTAGAGGTAGTTTCGAGGCAATATTGCCGTTTTTCTGGTGATCGGGAGGGCCGCGGGATTGTCCGGCATAAGCGCTTAAAAAATCCCACGCTAACCTCCCGAACCTGCCAGTGCCACCGAATAAGTGCCCAAGTCGAGGCGGATATCCAGCGATTTTTAAGGAAGGTACAGAGATCCCAACCGCTCTGTTGGGTCGAATTTCGGTTAACGGCACTGTCCTACAACGGTTATATGTATTCCTAGATATTTCTAGTATACCCTACATTAGATCGCTACAAGCCTATGTACGGTTACAGTTTGTAGGGGTGGGTAAATGTAGGTTGGTCGAGTATATCTCTGATGGGATGCGCGCTCTGATTTTGAGGGCCCTCAATGAACCACATCACCCCAGAACGCATGATCTGGCGACAACCACCGAGGAGGTAGCAAACATGTACCTGCCCAATGATCAGAGAGACGCGTAACTAGAGAGTGAGGATCAGAACAGCGCACATGAACGTCGTTCCGACGACCCAGTGGTAGGGCGTTGCCGCCAAAGATGCGTGCTGCATGAACACCAATCGCGCCTTGAGGCTGACCTCCGGGGAAAACCGTATCGTACACGGACCCAATATTACACCGCAGCCCAACGGGAAGGTGATCAATTCGATGATGATAAAAACGGCAACCTATTCTAGCTGCAGGTCAGTCCCATACGGTTGTGAGTAGAAATGGTAAGCAAAGGACCTTAACAACGAGTAACTGTCGGCGAACAGCAATCCTCAAGGCTTTTTCCGCGGTCTTTATCGTATCCACGGTCATGTTCGTGTAAACCACTAGGCTGATTCCGACAAGGAGGTACCCGTAGACGATCGTGAAAGTCTTTTCAACGGGTCCACGTCCCAAGTTCATGCGAATCCACGAGTTCACAGTCCCTTTGGGAGTATTATGGACACCCTGACCGAAGGACGCAAAATACGGCTCGACCAGCCGTCCGAGCGTACTATCAGAACCTTCGTCCAGGAGCGAGTTCGATAGCGTATCGGAAGCGGGCGTTCTTCCGGATTCAAAGACAGAGATGGCTCTCCGAATCTACCATGAGCGAGCAAACCCAAATCTGGGCCACGTTGATACCGGAACGGCTCAAATCAACACACGACTTTGGCAGCGCACGGAG
>MU118022.1:27891-134049 GCA_014904855.1 Thelephora ganbajun
TCCGAATCTACCATGAGCGAGCAAACCCAAATCTGGGCCACGTTGATACCGGAACGGCTCAAATCAACACACGACTTTGGCAGCGCACGGAGAAACGACTCACCGATGTTAACTGACAGAAGCACCCTACGGATCACCGGTTTATGTAATACACGGAGACAATCCTAGCTCATGCATTTCATCCAAGGGGGTGTCAGGAGACTCTCGCCCCAGTTTCCAAAGGTAAACACAGACAATCACTGTTGGTTTCTTACGCTCAGGCTGTCTAGCCTTTCCACAGTCTCCTTCAGAACTCATGTCGTTCCCACATCCTCCGAACTCACATCCTCTCCCGCAACAATGAGTTGCCGGCTTCACCCTGGGCACGACATCTCTCGTCGCAGATACCACCTAATCCGCGACCGAGGTTGCAGTCGCGAAAGGAAGTTTATGCTGCTCGGAATCGCTCGCTCTTCATGTACACCTCCGCTGTTATAATCTTCTTCTCCGGCCTGACGTACGCGGCGGTCCCACTGTACCGACTGTTTTGTTCCTCTACTGGATTCGCTGGTACACCTCAAGTCGGTTTGGGAAAATTTGACCCAGAGAGGCTCGTGCCCGTTGAGGAGGCTCGGAGGATAAAGGTCCACTTCAATGCGAGCCGCTCCGATCAGCTCCCCTGGGCCTTCGTCCCCGAGCAGAAATTCGTCACCGTGCTCCCAGGAGAAACGAGTTTAGCGTTCTATAAGGCGAAGAATACATCACCGCAAGATATCATTGGGATTGCCACCTACAATGTGACCCCGGATAGGGTAAGTTCATCACCGCTAGATGGAGATCGCTCAGATGCCGAAACCTCTCCTCTCCAGGTCGCTCCGTATTTCTCAAAAGTAGAATGTTTCTGCTTCGAAGAACAGAAGTTGTTAGCGGGAGAGGAGGTTGATATGCCTCTCCTGTTCTTCATTGATAGAGACATCCTCGACGACCCCGCCTGTAGGAACGTCGATGACGTTGTCCTGTCCTATACGTTCTTTAGGTTTGTGCTTTGTTCCTCTCCCAAGTCATCAATGCTGACATCCATTCCTCATCCCAGGGCTCGGAGGAACGCCAGAGGGGATCTCGAGCCTGACGCCCCAGAGGACGTCGTCCAGAGGTCTTTGGGCTTCGGCGACTACGAGCTAGCGTCGAAGACCTCCGGCTCGAGCGTGTCATCTACCCCAGACACAAAGTAATTTATCGCCGTACCCAACTAATGTCTAATTGCACCACCGCTTTTGCCATCCGAGAAACTCAGACCCTACGGTTAGGGGACGAAACAGGCAGCCCCTACTCCAACGCAAAAAACGAGCGATTTAACTTCACTCTGTCAAGTATTAACAAGAGTATGGAACTAGCCCTATAATGTATGTGTCGTAATGAAGTTATCTGCGATAATTTTTTCCAACAAATCCAAAACCATGTAGTACCAGGGGTCGTAGGAAGACATGAACTTTGTGAGAGGGGGACACCAGAAACGTTGAAACCATAGTAGAAAAGAGTCCATAGAAAATTACAGTTCCAGAAATGAAAAGAAGCGCGCAAAGAATCAACAAAAAATGGGACGTAAACACAATCCCTGGCCAAGGCCAAAATCGCTTGAAAAGGGTGCCGGGAATCATGGCCGTTTGGTAAGAAAAGGTTCACTTGGGAGCAGGACTGACGTTGGCTGGTGATCTTGGAGGGGGAGGGGCGTCAAGAGGGCGAGGACCAGAAGGGGACCCCTGACTCGGTGAAGGGTTCACGCTACCCAGGTCGAACTGAGAAGGAGATAACCTTGGATCGAACGCAGACCCTCCAGTCATTTGCATCGCCAAGCCACCACCGGTGCCCGTCCCAGTACCCACGCCTCCTCCCATACTGCTCAAACCAGGAACCATCGCACTCTGCCCAGTCATCATTGGGTTCATGGGGCCTATTCCCATTCCCATCATACCCATCATTGGCACTCCCATCATCGACATCCTGGGGTCGAACTGACCAGTCGCCATCGGACTCAACATCCCAGGACTTCCCATCCCCCCCATACCAGGACCCATACCACCCAATCCCTCTCCCCCGGCCTGAGTCTGCCCCATGTTCTGTGCGAAAGTCATCATAGCCTGTTGATACGCCTGAGCCGCTGCCTGCTGGGCCGCAAACATCTGCTGTGGGTTGCCCATCATCGGATTGAAGCCCCATCCGCTCATCATCGGGTTCATACCCATCATCATCGGGTTTGCCATCATAGGGTTGAACCCAGGACCAAATTGAGGTCCATACATCGACCCGTTTTGGACCATCTCGAGCTGCTGTTTCTGAAAATCGTCCAGTTTGCGTTGCCTCTCCTCCGCCATCCGCCTCTCACGTTCCCGTTCCGTCAGCGCAGCTCCGATACCGCCTTCGCGCTTCCTTTCGCGCTCGTGAGCCGAGACGGCGCCAAGAAGACCAGTCTGAGGAGGGGGAGGTTTTGTTGGGACGTTCACGAGCGAGGCTCCCGTCTCCTTCGCAACCTCTTCCTGTCGTTTCGCCGACCTCTCCTGGCGATCCTGCAAACCGGCAGAGAGTAGACCATGGGCGGCGAATGCTTTGGTCATCGTATGTGAAGGCTCGATCTGCACAAACGTCTCCCGCTGGGGGCCATTGTCTTTCGGAGCGTCCTTGTTCTCGAGCGCCTGACTCCATATTGTCTGCCTAGCCGCTCCAGGAGTTGGGAAATCGGACTGAGGTCTAAGGTGACTGTGTCCGTGTGGTTGGGGGGATGGCCTGCGGTCATCGAAATGCTGGCTTCGAGTGGGATCGGGGTGATGTCCGGGGGAATGGCGAAGGGTAGATGATCCAGGTCCACTAGGTCCTTGCTGATGGTAATAGTCGTCCTGATCGCCTATGGGAAATAAGGTCAGTATGAAACAGGTATCACGAGGCAAAGGCGTAACGGAGAAAGCACATACCATAGCCACGACCTGGAGAAGGCGGCCTCGGTAGGTTCCTCTGTGGCCGACCTTGCCCGAACTGATTCAGATCGGTGGCAGAACCGTATGGAGAGCCTTGAGAGGAAAGTTTGCCGAGGTTTTGCCCGGACCCAGCTCCTGGACCCTGCCTTCGCCTTGGAGCGACGGGGTCACCATCAGAGTCCACGTCTTCATCATCTTCCTCCTCCTCCTCTTCTTCCTCGTCGCTGCTCTCTGCCCAACTGTCTTGACGTGCTCTCCTCTTCCCCTTCCCATTCGTACCTCCACTCTTCCCGGGACGATGAACCGCGGCCTGGTGAGCGGCTTGTTGGGCTTGTGACTTCGCCAACCTCTGGGTAGCTTGCTTGGACGGCGCGAATGACGACCTGTACTTCCCTTCGTACGAACCACTGTCCCGCGAAGCGTCGTCCCTGCTATCCAATGGCGGTGTGTCATATGCCTCTGCTTCCGTTCCCGATGTCGGACCTTTTCTCTCTTGCGACGACGACAGCGGAGGCTTGTGGATGGCGTTGGCTTCATCACGTTCAAGAAAAGTCAAAGCTGCCAAAGCATCGGAGTTGTCGTCGTAGCGTTGGCGTTGGTCGGTATTGGCCATGTTCACAAAATATTTTTCAGCAGTGCCTACAGCTTGTAGAGTCTGGTGCGCTGTGTTACCCGGAGCCGGTGTGAAAACTTGACCTTGGTGTGGAGGTTGCGTGTATGTGGAATCGGAGAACTGTGACGGTTGTTCGGGGGACAACTCTAGATGAGGGGGAAGAGGGTGTCGTGGTTGGGGTTGACCGTTATGACGGAAATGTGAATCACTTATCCCACCACGTTGCTTTAAAACGAGGTCACGTGCGCCGGAAGGGCGCGAAGCCAACCCCGGCCGGCTTCCTCCCCCTTGCCCACCACCGCATCCATGACCAATTACAGATGTACGTCTGGAATCGGCTACTGAGGACGTGGAGTTCGCATCACTGCCCAGGTAAGATGAATTCGGAGGTCCGACGTCGCCCTCCATAGTCTTGATTGGGTTGAATGAGGACGTAACCGGTTGTTGAGGTTGCGGTGCCAATATCGGCTGCTGATCACGACCCTGAGCGTAGACGTGGTCTTGTGGTGGCGACGTCGGTAGAGGAAGTTGCGGTGCTGGGATGAAGGACGCCTTTGCCTGAGCAGATGGTTTCCTCACTTGAAGCGGTAAGGGTTCGGGAGGTATTCGTTGTCGCGTTTGAGGTTGAGGTTGAGTCTGGGTCTGTTGCGGCGGAGATTGAGGCTCATCCCCTGTGGAAGAACCTCCTTCATCCTCGTCGTCATCGTCGCTATCCAACTGTCCCCTTGAGCCCACAGGGATTTTCTGCCCGCGTCCAACGACCTTTGGAGGTGGTACAACAGAGGCATCCTGTATCTCCTGTATATAGTATAGAGCCCCGGCCTCCTTGATAAGATCGTTGCCATCTCTACCCCCCTCCTTCTGGAATGGCTCGTCCTGCACTATCCTTTGTGGCTGAGAGGTCGAGTAAGAGTGAAGTTGAGGGTAAGAGCCGCGGTTCGAGTAATTTGGCGAAGAAAACGTTCCAGCCATTCGCTGTGGACTTAGCCCCACCCCACCAGAGTACCCCGAATGTTCACTCTTGCTCGTCGTGCTGATTGTAGTGGCAGTGTGTGTTAGCGTCGGGGGAGAATTTACCGTTGTCGGGGTTGGTGAAAACGTAGGGCTGTTGGGATGTGGATCTGTCTGAGGAAGCGGTGTGGGCTCCGGGGTCTTCGCTTTTGTTGCGGTCGTAAGGGAATTGGATGGGCTGCTCGCTTCCGCCCTCTGAATGGCTCCTTGGAACCGCGAAGACGGACTCGGTGTCGGTGATCCAGACCTACGTTCCACCCCAGGCCCTTTCCGAATAGGTGTGAATGTCGGCTGGTCAGGACTCCTAGGGGGGGCCTTAGGGATACCCGAGAGCGTTGACTGAGCCGAGTGCATTGGCTGGTTCGAGCGAGCTGAAGGCAGCGCAGGAGACAATGGTTCCTTCCCAAATGAGCCGAGGGGAGAATTTATCGAACTTCCAGCGGGACGAATCGCATCCGTCGACGCATGTATATCGAGTTTTGAGTCCGGTCTGGAGAGCGACGCCGACTCTTGTCTCGATCGAGAGGAATCCGGTTTCGAGCCAAGAGACCCAGTTGAGTCTGGCCGACCGATGCCAAACTCATGAGGGATATGCGAGGTGGGACTTGTGACGAGGGGTTCTCCCAGGAACGTGGACGACTCGGTGTCTGCCTGAAGCTTCGGTAAGTCCTGACTTGTCTCCGATTGTTGTTTTTGAACGCGATCGGACTGAGGGGGCGAACCATTGATAGCAGAGAGTCCGGGCCGTTGGAACGGAGGATTAGTACTCGCGTCCAAGGAATTGGAATCCCGAGTCGAACGTTCAGTGATCGGGGTCAAAGCCCTCCGATCGCTGGGATGAGGGGGAGGTTGGGCCCAGCTGTCGTCCTTTGGTTGCCGCTGTTGCTGCCTTGTTTGTTCAAACGACAAAACACCGAGCTGTGGGGCGGATGGGTCTGACCCTAGGCTCGGCTGTTGGTTCTGGTTCTGACCTGACAACCCACCACCGATAGGAGGGAGCTGAGGGGCACCGTCCCCATTCTGATTTGTCCTGGGTCCAGGTCCACTCCGCATCCGCTCGGCCATTATATTAAGGAGTTTCGAGCGGACGACTGGGGTGCGTTCTTCACGTGGATCGAGCGCCTCGGCAACCTCACGATCCAGGAAGAGGAGCTAAAAATCACATGTCAGTTCAAGACTACTGTATGGCCGTGAATTGTCGTTCCAGGATGTACCTGTTTCTCGGGACCAATGGGGTAGGCAAACATCATCGAAACTGAGTCCCTGGGATCCCACGAATACATTTTAGGGCGCCCATATAACTCGAACGCGTCGTGAACGGCTAGGGTTAGGGTTGCAGCAGTAAATTAACTAGAACAAAACAGAACATGGGGCATACTCACCTATCAGCCACTTTAACATCTCCCCGCTTACGCTCCGAGCACCTTCCAAGTCAGGCATCAGCAACATCCAGCCTTCACGGTGCCTCATATTCGCGCACATATCCTCGTCGCCGTACGTGCCTTCCAGTTTGATAAGAGTGCTGCTGCTGATGAGCTTCGGTCGTTCTGGGTAAACTGCAAAGGCTTGGGTGACAGTGTCGAATGTGAGAAGCGGTTTCTTCTTATCTTTCCCTCGCGGGGCAGCGTAGAGGGAAATATTTGCTCGCTCGGGGAGGTCAACCGACCTTTCTCGTGAGAAGAGACCAGAAATGCGGTTTTTCTTTAGAGAGACATAAGAGGAATGCCGTGCAGTGTGTCCTGGGATCTGGGGTGATTTGGAACTGATGGAAGCGACATCGGTGGACGAACGAGTAGCATTCGTGATCGTTCCCGCTGAAACGCACATCCACAACTTCTTCCAACCCGTTTGTCCGGCAACCCTAACCCTGACCCAACCTTCCAGTCTGCCATGAGTAAGGGTAGAAGGGGCATTCCTGCCGTCATTTAAAGTGATACGAATGAGATGGGCCGTGTACATCTCCTCGAGGCGCGATTTCTCCCAGCACGAAAGTCGAAAGGCGGCAGCCCATGAGATGAGATCCTGGGTAGAGGGGCAAGAGAAGAGGAGGAGATTTGTCCCAGCAGTGTTGAGAGTGATAACATTAGTGTACTTGCGAGGGGGAGACGTCGCCGTTGCAGGTTGTGTTAGAGCACCCAGGACATGAACAAACTGGGGATGGAAGTTTTGTTAAGTCGTGTAGATAATACAGATAAAAGGTTGAACGCACGGCTTCCGTTACATTTACGTACGACGGGGGAACCTCCTTGCCCTGCTGGTTAGCGATTTTTACTTCCCCCATGTCCCAGATACTGAGAGTTGTGCCATAGAGCTGTGCCCAGACATCATGCCAGGCTTCGTCCTTGTGAGGTTTCTGTCCGTCTGGATTTCTGTCGAGTTTGTGAACGAGGGGACCAGAGAAATAAATTTTTTGCGTGTGTGCCATAGTAAGAGAGACGATAGAGTGAATTTCATTGTGAAGGGGGGGCTCATGGGTCGTGGACGGCCGTTGGTTGTGCGATTGTTGCGGTTGTGGGGGCTGTTGTTGTTGCTGTGGGGGCGGGGGCGGGGGCGCGTTCTGTGGCTGCGTTTGAGGGATAGTCCTCTGGGGGGGCGGGTGTTGTTGAGATGGTGGTTGGTGGCTACTCATCGATGTCCGATGTAACTTGTTCGGAGGCGGTGAGCCTGTGGCGGATGGTTTTGAGAGAAATGCGAAGAAGGAAGACGAACGGGCCGGCGTCGAGGACGACGTCGACGTCGCGAGTGCGTGGGTTGTTGACGGCCGAGACATCCCAAAGGATCCCCTTCCTCTCGTCGTCGTCGTTTCCTGCAAGCAGGACAGTGTCGTCACTGCCGGAGGCTGTTCCGTCGACGATCTGCGCGCTCCCATTGATCATCTGACCATCATGGGCGTAAAGTCCCTCTGGAAATTGCTCACCCCGGTCGGACGACCAGTGCTGTATTTCTTTCTCATCACACCATTTTTGTGAAATGTTGCTGACTTTTTCTTAAAAGCCTAGAGACTCTGGAGGGAAAAGTTCTCGCAATAGATTCCAGTATATGGATCTACCAATTCCAAGCCACAATGCGAGATAATGACGGACGTGTGATCCTCAATGCTCATGTACTTGGTTTCCTGCGTCGCATCTGCAAGCTCCTCTTCTGGGGAATCAAACCCGTCTTTGTCTTCGATGGGGGCGCGCCAGTCCTCAAGCGTTCAACACTCGTACGTTAGCCTTGACCTAAGCATCCGTCCTCGGCCGGGTCGCCTCGCTGAAACACCAGGGCCTGACATACTCATCGATTTTCCGTAGAATGAACGCAGGCGTAAGAAAGATGGTGCTGCCATAACACACGCAAAAGTCGCAGAGCGCATTTTGGCTGCGCAGATGCGTCGCGAGGCCGTCGATCACGCACAGGGGTAAGCCACTTATTCCTTATCTCGCGAGCAAAATCTTGATCAAACTTGGCGCGTTTTCTCCAGCCGCAAACCTTTGTCCAAAGGCAAATCCGTCGCGTCTGCTAACCGAGTCGAAGATGTTGACGAAGATGCGGTCTACCTCGAGGATCTTGATCTTCCTATCCCAGTCGGAAAGCTCAGATCGAAGGCAAAGTCCCAGAGCCCAACTAAACCACGGTTCTATGACCACGATCCCTACCACCTTCCCGACATGGATTTCCACTCTACGATCGCTGAAGCCTCCCGATCCGCGCTAGACCCTCGACTTGCTACTGCCGAGGAAATGCACTCTTTTATTTCCGAAATGGCACCATCTGACTTTGACCTCACCTCTGAAGCGTTTCGTTCTCTTCCCACGGAAATCCAATACGAAATAATAGGAGACCTTCGTCTCAAATCCCGCCAGACGTCATTCAAACGCCTACAGAACATCCTAAAGAACTCGGTGACGCCAATGGATTTCTCGAAGGAGCAGATCAAGGGACTCAAGGAGCGGAACCGGCTAACGCAACAACTCCTGACGACAACCGATAGCATCGGAAAGGCTCATGTCGAAATTCCCATCAGGATCGCTGGTGAAAGAAACCGGGAGTATATCCTCGTCAAGAACGAAGAAGAGGGCAAAGGCTGGATTTTGGGAATGAGGGACGTTGGTACAAGAGGTCAACCGATAATCGTCGATGATCCTTCTCGGGAAGGGGTCAAACCGAAGGAGGCTCGTGATAAGGAAGGAAAAGAGACGTGGAGTGATGACGATATAGATATGGAGGAAGTTCAGACGTTGGTATTTAATGTTTCTCACAAATTTCCCTGATTGATTGGTATGTTATTCAGACCTACAAAAGCGTATCCGTCCACGGGTACAATTCCGCAGGATCAGGACCTCCGGAGGTATCAATCTAGGATGGCCCTCGCGGCCGCGGCGAAACGACAGACACCGCTCAGTCGTTCTTCTCCCGTGAAGTCCAAATCCAGTGTTTTCCCCCGTCGGCAATCAGGTACAAAGTCAGGAGTCAAAACGGCCAGGGTACCGTTGTTCGTTCCTGATGAGGAGGATGATACTATTCCACAGGTCATCGACGAAAGTGAAGGAGACGACTGGGAAGACTCTGGAGAGTTGGAGGAGGATGTTCAGATGTCAATCGCCATCGCCGAATCTCTCGAATCACAGCATCAATCCAGAAGAACCTCCGATACTCGACTGCCGGCGCAGACACCCGTTAAACCCTCCAGACAAACTAACGTGGAAAATAATGACAAGACGGCGGTCGATGATGAAGACGAGTTCACTTCTCCGAGCCGACTAGCGACTCAGTTGTCCATCGCGGGTGCGAGGAAACCACTATCTACTCGCAACCCTTCCGATTCCGGGCGCGCGGCCACAGTGTTTGCCAAGAGGACTCCATTCGTTTCTCCAGAGAAGTCGACACAGTGCTTGGTCGCAGACCCGGTCCTGGACCAACTTCCTGCCGCCCTCGGCGAAGGCGATACCGGCGACAAGAGCGAAAGCGATGACGACGACATGGAAGAGGTCTCGATTCCGCAACCCGCGGAGGATCGCCTACCCACACCCCATACAGAGCCTCTTGTGCACCCGGACCCACCCCTAGTCACCGACCCTGTGGAACAACCGTTGGCGATCGAAGTCGAGGATGTGGTTGCAAAGGGGTTCTCAGAATTCCAGAAGATCTTTGCGGAGAAGAGGAGAGTGTTCCAAGCTGGGAATACCGAAGTACAAGAGGAGCTCCGGAAAACACGGGAGTTGTTGAGGGTGGAGCCACCTGGACTCGAGTACGCTGATGACGAGGTCGAAGTTATCGGGGTTCGAGAGAGGGAGAAAGAAGCAATAGAAGTAAGGTCCTCACTACCCCCTCAATCCGATGAGGATGAGGATATGGAGGAAATTGAAGTCGCCACTGCGTCCTCATCTGTCCCTTCACGTGTTCTCCAGTCCTCAGTCCAGTCTGAAGTTGCACCGAGTTTTCAACTTCCCCTGACTCCTGCGCCTGCTATCGTAGAGACCTTACCTCCTCAGCATACCGAAGAAGGTGCAGGCGTAGAAGACGAAGAGGATGTACCAATTTCAGACTGGTCTCGCTCTCCGTCTCCACGACCTCGTCCGCCAGCGGGCGAAGCAGGTCTTCCAACATTTGTGCCCACCCTCGACCGCTCGCGTGGCCTCCTCGACCCAGAAGCCTCGTTCGACCAAGGACCCTCAGGCGAGCAAGACCAAGAGCAAGAGCACGAGGACTTCGATGCAGCTCACGAAATGGACCCCGATGCTGAAGCAGGCGAATTCGCTCGGTGGATTTCTCAGGTGAAGGGCCGGAATCTGGATGACGTCAGGAAGGAGATCGAACAGGAGATTAACGGGCTACGCAAGGAGCAGAAGGCAGCTATGAGAGACTCGGAGGACATTACGGGCCAGATGATAGCTCAGATCATGGTAAGCTTCAGGGATCTATCACACCGTCTAAGCTTATCGCTCTGGATTTGGATTTAACTTTGCGTTCGTAGATGATGTTAAGATTGTTCGGGATACCTTACATCACAGCTCCAATGGAAGCCGAAGCACAATGCGCTGAACTTGTTCGCCTGGGACTGGTCGAAGGAATCATC
This sequence comes from Thelephora ganbajun, assembly GCA_014904855.1. Lineage (NCBI taxonomy): Eukaryota > Fungi > Basidiomycota > Agaricomycetes > Thelephorales > Thelephoraceae > Thelephora > Thelephora ganbajun. The sequence goes on from MU118022.1 coordinate 38,522, forward strand.
ACGGACGATTCGGATGTCTTCCTCTTTGGTGGGAATCGCGTGTTTCGGAACATGTTTAACCAGAGCAAGACGGTCGAATGTTTCCTCTCATCTGACCTCACCCGTGAACTTGGACTGGACCGTGGAACCCTTGTTCGACTGGCGTATTTACTGGGAAGTGATTACACTGAAGGGCTGGCGGGGGTTGGACCTGTTGTAGCTATGGAACTGGTGAAGGAGTTTCCAGGCGAGGACGGCCTCGAGAGATTCGCAGAATGGTGGAAAAAAGTACAGGACGGTCGAGACTGGAAAGGCGAGGGTGTCAGCAAGTTCAGGAAATCATTTGTGAGTATCTCTTCCTCGTCCTTGCCCTCTCTTGTCCTCTTGGCTTTTGGGGCGGGAGCGTCACCTAGTGATCGCTGTCTCGGACCCCGGATCTTCAGGTCCGGAGATAACGGAGACGTTTATTCCCCTTTTTTGCCTCCGCGGAAGATTACCTATGGGTTGGACTCCTTCAGGATACCATTCCCACGCGATTCAATGATTCTAGCCGGTCGCCCACTGGACCTTATCCGCGTTCCTCTTGCACACTTCTTTCGATCATGATCCCCGTGTCCCCTCCACCTTTCGTCTTCCGTTGTTTTGTCCCTCCCGCTGTTGCCGTTCGCCATCCGGCGTTCTGGATCTTGCCACCCTGATCATACTCACATCCTTTTCGGAACAATTCCGTAGAAGAAGAAATTCAAGGCACTGTACATTGGGGAGGATTGGCCAGACCCGGTTGTGGTACGTACGTCCCGGATTTGTGTCTATCCTCGCTTTAAACAATTTCTCACACTTATTCGCTTCACCTGTTGGGATTTTACCACTCCCTTATTTCCCACCCCACTTCGATTTGCTCTCTCCCTCCTTGTTCGTGGCTCGCACACATTCATTTTGGGTGCGGGTTCCTGTCGGTGCCTCTATCTCTCGTTCCTTCTGATCGACTCCTGGCTTTTGGGGTTTGTTCTTTCCGGTCGCTTCTTGCTTACCGCCTCGACTGCCTTTTGTTTGACGTCCATGCGGCTGTGTTGTGTGGTGACGTTACGCGCCTCCCTACCTTTTTACGTGAACGGTATCCTTACTGCCGCCCGAACCCTTGGATCTTATGGGTATCCACCTGTCGCCCGTCGTACACGGTCCTTGGGGATCCAAATCGACCGCGTATGGCTGTATAGAGGAACGCTTATTACTACCCGACGGTCGACAGCTCGGAAGAACCATTCAAATGGGGTTTACCAGACTTGGACGGACTCCGTGGGTGCGTACCGCCTTAGTCGCCTCATCCCCATGTGGTATTGAACCCACCAAATTTCTGGCGCTATCCTTTGATATTACCATGGTTCTTTTACTCCTCACGTCCTTGTCTTCCAATATCCGGCGTCCCCTCTCGGCCTTGGGTGTTTCACTTTGTATCCCTTCATTTGGTCCATATGGTGTTTGTTAATTCCGTTCGCGCTTGGCTTGGGATGGGTCGTTTGATTACAGAATGTTACAGGAGGAGCTCGGGTGGAGCCTACAGAAATCCGACGAGCTCTTATTGCCTGTCATCCAACGCATCAACAAGCGTGGTGCAGCCGCGGCTGCCAATAAGCAGTCGAATTTAGACGCTTATTTTGGTGATTCGATTGGGAGTGTGGGAGGATCAGCAGTTCCACGTAAACGACAAGCCTACACGAGCAAGAGACTCCAGAAGGTCGTTACGGATTACAGGGAAGAACAGAGAAAGCGCTCCAGGGTAACTTCAAAAGGAGATACTTCAGCCCTTTTGGACCCGGACCACTCGGAGGGCCAATATGTGGAAGAACTGGATGCAAATGAAGATCTCCCGGCAGAGCCCGGGGAGGACCTTAACGTCGATGGGTCTAGGGAACGCGACCCGAGATCGGGGTCAGTGACAGGGACTGGGAAGACCTCCAAGCCGGCAACGGCGGCACCCACAAAGCGGAAAGGGGCAGGTGAAAAATGCAAGACGCGAAAGTCTTCGAAGGTCACCTCGACCGCGTCCCGTTCGACAAAGCGGAAGAAGCGGGCTAACGATAGCGATGATTACGATGACGAGGGCGAGTATGCCGACGCTGATGAGGTCGCCCCCCTGCCCGCCCGACCTCGCCCCAAGCCCGTCCGTAAGAAAGCTAACACGAATACGGATGCGGGGTCTAAAACCTCTGACCAGGAACGCGACGGGTAAAACATCCAACAACCCTCGATTAGGTTTAGTACTGGTGGGTTGCCGGAGTTGTGAGGCTGGTGGTAACGGACGCTTTTAGATAACAAGTACGGAACGATCATTTCATTAAGGTTACACAACATGTGGCTGTATGCGCCTTTGTTGGTTCACAAACTTCTAGTCTCCCGGGAAAAATGGGTAACAGGGCTCAGGGCCCGCGACGGGGCTGCTAGCAAGCAGTTGATGGTGTGCTAATTTGGACCAGTTCGGATGTTCAGTGTCAAGATAGGCCGTGGATGGGAACACAGTACATATGTAAAAAAAAACTGAATCATTTCAAGAAACGAGGGTGTTTAGCTGCAGGACTGACACAAGAGTGGCATCGGCGGTGCACATATCCCTTGTTTACTCTGAGTCATCGACGCTTTCCGGCCTAGCCTATGAAGAGAAGAAGAGAAGAGAAGATCAGTTTCTGGTGTCGGATCGAATGAAAAATAGATTTGGGGGGAGATGAGACGGAAAATGGTAAAAGGCAACTGAATGCCGAAGATCTGATGATCAGACAGGGGAACGCTTACCTGATTCTCCTCTAGCCCACCGAGTTCGGTGACCAGACCGGAGAAAGGATATTCTCTTGGGATGGCCGGCCTATCAGCAACGAGGGCATATTTGGCTAAAAAACCAAAGGAAACGAAGCCCGCGACTGCTATCGAGAACCAACGAAGGGCAACATTCGGAGGGAGTGGAGCCGCATCTGGACCCCACATACCGAGAATATCTTCGTTTTCGTGATACTAAAACATGGCATTGATCACTTTTTGGGGCTGGAGCTTGAGCTTGGAAAGGCGTACGCTGTCTCCGAAGTTACGTCGCATCTGGGGGTCCCACCAGCCTTTGGGGGGCAACCTCTGGCGCGAGACCCATGGTAATCGGGGATAATCGGCGAGTTGGGGGTCTGCTTCCTGGGCCTGAGACGCGTATGTCCTGAGTACCGCAGGGGCGGTAGCCGAAGACGAGGACAGCTTGAGGAGGCGAGCAGCCGCTCTCGTTCTGGAGAGGGTATTCATGTTTGTCTTGGACTCTGTTATTGTGGGAAGAAGGGAGGATATAGCGGGAAGCACCACGTGACGTGTACGGTGTGGAAATCGTGTCATTGGTGGTGACCGCCGCTGTCGGCTAAAAAGAATTAATAGAAAATGAGGTGGCGGTCGGACGCTGGAGGCGGAGGCTTTCCCACTCCAACCCTTATTTAAGCAGCATAGCGGTTATGAAAATCTTAACTATCCCCACCCCGTTTAATTCTTTCCGTCCGCTCATACGATGCCGGAGAGGACAATCCCTGAGCCGACCTTCGCGGCTGGCCGTAAGATGCGTTCTTCGAAGGTCATATACCCCCTCGACTACAACCGTCAGCTTCAGGATTTGTAAGTGCATCCCCAGACCTGTCAGAATGTCGTACGCTCTGTTTACCCTCCCGGCGCAGCGACAACTGGGACCACATGGTCTTTGTCAGAATGTTCGGTCGGCTGACGGTCTACGACTTCCCTACCCCCCCTGAAGGGGTTCTCGATCTCGGTTGTGGAACTGGTCTCTGGTGTATAGAGGCAGCGAAACAATGGCCAGTGGGTGTTTCTCCGCGCAACTGTCTGAATTTGTTACCAGCGGGATTTACCTGTTTCATGATTTCCTCATTTAGCGGTCAACATTCGTCGGTGTTGACATCAAGAAACTCCAGCCGGATCTCGCTCGTAGTGGTCACATGGACCTGGCCTCGCGAATTAAGTGGGTTCATGCGAATTTGTACGGTTTTTTTTTGTTCTCGGTTTATTTTTCCTGTGCTCATCCCTCCACCAGCTTAAACGCCCTACCGTTCGCTTCCAATATTTTCGACTTCGTGAGGATCCGGTACATCGGCCTTGCTGTCCCGGAAGATAAGGTACAGAGTTTCATGCCTCAGAATTGATCGCGTTAGCCGAGACTGACTGCATTCTTGCAGTGGCAAGATCTCTTAGAGGTGGGTGCGCTTATGCGCTATCACGTTTCAGTCTCTTTCACACCCTGACCGTTACGTAGGAGGTGCATCGAGTATTGAAGCCTGGAGGCTTGGTGGAGGTGATTATTTGCATCAATTCCTCCGCTTCTATTACTGATGTGTGCAGATAACCGAAGATGATCTCACGTTTCCTTGTGGGCCAGCACCCTACCCCAGTTTAACCGATTCCAATCTACTGGCTACCACGAGCTCATCAGACTCGACGACGGGTAGTAGCCAAACGAGTCTAACGACTCCAGTATCGACTCAGCCTCGCGACCATATGAACCTCCTTATCCCCAGCGCTAGCATCGGTGACCTGGAAGCACTGTCTCCTTCATCACCTACCCAATGTGAAAGTAAAATCAGTCCAAGGGATCATCGGCGAATATGCGAATCCTGGAAAGACATGCTAAACCATCACTTCATCGCTCCACCCGTTTCCATCCTCCCGTTTTACCTCAGTTCTATATTCGCACATGTCGCTCCCCAACCCCTGCTGCAACTAAACCTCCCTCCAAACTCTTCCTTGGGCGGACAACCTCGGCCACGGGGAAGCCCCGATTCCCCGATCGGGTTTCACGTATTAAACAGTGCTGATGAAGGCCTTAGAAGCCAGGGGAGCCTTTCGATCTCGTACCCTTTACCTGAATCGGTCATGCCTCTCCAGCTGGCTCGACAGGTGCATATGATCGTCGCGTGCAAGGATGTCATATGGGAACGATATCAGGCTTTGTATAGCAAGTCGTCAACAGTATCCGATGTCACGATTTCCAAGAAGGAGAGGAATATCAAATCAAACACGGCACGCGATGAGTTTGAATTCCATTGGGAGAATTGGGTGAAGTAAGTCCTGTCTTTTGCAGTCTTCCATATTTCTAAATCATGACGAACCTCGCCTCGCAGTGACATGTTGGATCGTATGGACATCCGTAACATCGTAATGGCTGCCTTCTCAGTTCCTCCACCACCTGGTAACCACACCCCGGAACACAAAGTATGGCGAAAGCGGTGTGGGGAAATCGAGCATGCCGATTCAGACCAGCTAGACGATAGCGTCTGTCGGTACATCCGAACGTTCCTTAGTTGGAAGGCTTCCGACCCTGTATAACGTTGATCATGCTCGCTCACGGCACTGTTACGTTCCCTCTATACCCTCTTGCATTAGACCACGGACATTGACGATAACTCCTACCCACGTTTTGTATCATACTCCTATGTCCTGTATCTCGTAAACCGTCCACCGTTGCTTTGCTCGATATGCTCGATACATCTATACGTAGTCTTACCTTTGTTTACCGTCATGTCCACCTATTGTGTACTGAACCTGCTTTATAGTATCACAAGTGAGTAATGCCCGAAGGCTATCGGTTCCATGCATGATTTCATGAATGTGAGGGGACATGTGGTCCCTCGGCTTTATGTTGGGTTAGCGAACGGATGTTCTCACGACCTCACGGCGACAAAGACTTGCCGACGGAGACTTCGGCAGCTTCACAGATCCTGACGTATCGTACCTCACAACACATGTGGTTCCGGGGAGTTTTCGGCAGGAATATCGATCCCCAGGCTCACCCGAGCCTTGTGAGGAGTTAGAATTCGCGGAAGGTGATTCTTTCGTAGAGTAATTTTGTCAACGGGCAATCCCTTCAAGTTTGTTTGATACATTCCCCGTACGCGTCTAACTTGCGAAACGAGCGGAAATTATTCGTCGTCGAGGTCGGATATAAGTCCATGTGGTGTCGTTGTCCGTTGCCGGCTTTGCCAGGTTTCCATTCGCCCAGGTTTCCTATTCGTCGAGCTCCGGACTCACGCCCACGCCAAAGCCCCGCTCTATGCTTGCTCGACCTCTAGTGGGCAAAGTCCCCCTTACGGATTGGGTTGATCGGCCGTTGCCGCTGACTTGATTTCGACTCCGGACCCGATCTCAAGTTTATCAGAATCCACCTAAAACTACCATCTTCTCACCTCCCAGCATCGTCCGTCCCTCTACGATGTCTGAACCCGCCAAACCCGCAGACACTGCCGCTAAGGCGACAGACGATTTTGTGACAAAGTACAAGGTACGCATGACCCTCGGGGGATGCAAATCCGCCTCGCCGTCCAAGAGGTGGGAAAATTATTGACTTCGTTGTGAAACCGCTTTGGCTTTTCCACGCCATCGCTGTTCTTTGATTTGTTTCACGACGTGTAGTTGGCTGCGGAGATTGTCCACAACGCCGTGAAGAAGATCATTCCTCTATGCGTTGGAGGTGCTAAAGTTCTTGACATCTGTCTCGAGGGAGACAAGCTCATCGAGCTGGGTACTGGAGCCGTGTGGAATAAATCAGTCAAGGGTGTCAAGGTCCCGAAAGGTGAATTTCTCGAGCACTCTATGCTTCCGTTTAAGCGTTCTTAAGAGATCTGGTTCCGATCTAAGGTCTTGCCTTCCCCACATCTATCAGCGTGAACAACTGTGTCGCCCACTTCTCCCCCCTCGCGTGAGTACATTGTTGCGCCATCCTTTTGGCAGGAAATCTAACCCCCAGAAATCTCCAAACGTGGAAAAATAGTTCTGATCCATTATCATCACAAACCCTCGCAAAAGATGATGTTGTTAAGATCCACATTGGTGCCCACATCGATGGCTTTGCTGCAGTGACGGCAGAGACAATTGTTGTCGGTGCGACTCCAGAAAATCCCGTCACAGATCGACGAGCAGATGTGTTGAAGGCTGCTCACACGGCTGCCGAGGTTGCGATGAGGTTAGTTAAGGTTGGAAACAAGAACTGGGCCATCACGGATGCTGTGAACAAGGTTGCCGCTGTTTGGGGATGCAAAGCTGTTGAAGGTTGGTCGTGTGATGGACACGGTTTCAGCCTCCTTTGCTCATTCTTGGCACCGCAGGCATGCTGTCATGTCAGCAAGAACAAAATGTTATCGATGGGAAGAAGAGGATCGTGCTGAACCCATCGGAAGCCCAGAAGCGAGAGTTTGAGACGGCCACCTTCGCTGAGGGTGAGGTTTGGGGGGTTGATATCCTCGTGAGCTCTGGGGAGGATGGAAAGGTTGAAAAAGCTCTTCGAGGCCTCCAATACGTTCTCTGATCATAACCTCCGATAGGCCCGATTGGAAGAATCTCGAACAACAATCTACCAGAAAGATTCTACGATCACATACCAGCTCAAAATGAAGACGTCTCGTACCATCTTCTCTGAGGTGCAGAAGAAGGCTGGCGCTTTTCCCTTTAACATTAGAGTTTTGGAAGACGAGAAGAAGGCTAGGCTTGGACTACAAGAAGCCGTACAACACGGACTCGTCAAGCCATACGAGGTCATGTGTGTCTACACTTTCATGTTTATGTGGTTGTGTCGTATCCTGACCATACACATTAGCTATACACCGGCAAGCACGTTTGTCGCCGGGTTCCACTTCACCATCGCTCTGCTCCCCGCCGGTCCCCTCCTGCTGACTTCCCCGCCATCATGGTACAAGCCCGAACTCGTCAAGACCGAGAAGGAGCTCGAAGACGAGGAACTCAAGGAACTACTAACGAAGCCACTGCGAGAGAAGAAGGTGAAGAAGAAGAAGACTGCTACTGAGAGCGAAACGCAAGAAGCTTGAGGCACACTTTTTTCTTCAGTTTCCCAGATCTCTGTTGGGGGGTAAGGGAGAATTGTGTTGGTCGGACTGAAGAAGTGAAGTGACAATTTCCGTGTAAAGCCATGTATAATGTCTCCCGTTTCCTCTCCAAACCAAAAAGAATCGACTTGGATCTCGGGCGCTTTGCTCGTATTCCTTGTAATTTAGTCCCATCGTTGGACTGTTGGCCGCTTTTGCGTGAGCCTGGTGTCTTAAGATCATAGAATAAAGCCCCGTAGACTTAAGGTTGAGGTGTGGCGGAAAGAAATTGGGGTGGAAGGGTAGGGGTGACGGACATGGCGGAGGGGAGAGAGAACAGGCGAAGCGAGATACTTCCTCACAACAAGGTCGAACTCCCCTAAAACGCAGACAATAGAGTCGGGCTCATTTAACCTGACTCCAACGTCTATCATCAGAGGAATCGGACCAACGAAAAGCGCTTTCGTTTCTTAACGATCCCGCCGGGGGGGGGGCGATGAAGAACCAAATACGCATCGCGCGAAGTTCGGAGCCTCTGCCGGTCGAAGGGGGGGTCACGTTGATTCATGGGGTTGATGTCGCTGCCTCCTCTAGGGGCGGTGGGCATCGTGGTCGTGGAAGTGACATAGCCCGTGTTTCAATGCATCGGTCTCCCCAGACTCGGAAGCCGCCTTCGTTACAGAATCCGGTCGCCTGATAGCGAGGGATTTTGTTCTAAGTAGCACCTTTATCCCTTCCCTGTGAAAGGTACACCAACACAGGCTTTTGAGGTAGACGAGAATCTTCTCCAAGCATGCCCAATAGATGTCCACCTCTCTAGACTCTCAGACTGGTCAGCCTGAGCAAGGACAACTTCAAGGGAAATGTGACCCCGTGTGAATATTTACATTTCAAGCGTTCGCGCCCAGCGCCAACCATCCCTCTCCGCCAATAATTGACGCACTCTAGGAAGTCGAAGGCGATCTCGTCATCACTCGGTGACCATCCCACGTAACTCCTGCCTCCCATTCTCTCCGATAATGTGTAACGACGGGTAAGACACGTTGTTCTCCAGCACAGAGATGAAACTTGACGAATATTTCGCGTAGCATACCTGATGTGTCATTGAGCGGCGTAAATATTCGGGCTTCCCATACTCTAAACCGACACTGACACTGCCAGCAGCCCGACGAAACTGGGCGTTCCCTGACAAGAGCACTCGTCCAACATTCACCGCAGTATCAGTCGCGCGACCTACAACCTCCAAAGCGTGGAGCCATCTACGAAGTCCCCGTCGAGATCTTCCTCAGAATCTTCCAGCTCCTCGCCCCACCGCGGACTCGAGACGACGCGTACACCCTCTTAGAGTTGACACACGTTTGCCAATTATGGAGGATCGCGTTGATCAACACACCTCGGATGTGGGCCACGATCTTCGTTACCGGGGATGATCGTCGAAGCTTTGTCGAGATGTGGCTCGAGAGAAGCTACCCTGTCCCCTTGGAGGTTATAGTGACCGTTAGTGCTAAGGAACGACACTACCTATTGTGCACGTGTGGCAAGGATGGGTGGTGGAGACTCGTTCCCAACGAGGTTAACCCGTGCGAATGGCACTTCGCGTTTGAATCCCTTGCTCAAACCAAACACTTGGAACGCATCCGCATGTTGAACATACATATCGCGTACGTTCCTCGTGGAGAGCCAATGCGACTTGCGTTGGAGAGTTGCCAGTTTTTCAATTTGCCTCCTCTCCAACTCACCAGTTTCGAATGGATAGACGGAGCGGGATACACTCGTCGCCTCGCTGTCCCGCATTTCCCCCCTACTTTGCGCTCCCTGTCCTTCGGCGGACCCTGGCATCATCGACTTACGAAGGTCAATAACCTTACCTCCTTCGCCTTCGGGAATTACTCCGAGGATATCAGCGCAGAGGCCTTTCGTACATTCATGCTGAACAACCAATCCCTCGAAACACTGTCGCTCGTGTCCATCAACCTCGAAGGTAGCTCGAGCGGACCCCCCATCAATCTTTCGAGCCTCAAATCATTCTGTATCGACTATCCTCCCAAAAACTTTTCGACCCTTATTCGCATCCCTGCCATCCAGCGCCTTTCTTCACTTCGTATCTCCGCCACATCGAAAGACGGTGATGGTTGGTGGACATTTTGTGCCACTGGAGATGAGATCACATTCGCTATCAAATACTACCTCCTGGACATCGCAGAGGTCTGGGAGGACCTTACTGGGTATGCTAATCCAACAATACGCCACGTTTGCCTCCAGAGTCTCCCAGAGGACGTTGGCCTTATTAGTGATGAGGGTAGCGACGTAATTTTGTTGCTGACGAACGCCCACACCCTGGAGATTGGCGAAGGCTATGTTCCACTCTTCTACTCTGGCTTCATGCATGACTTAAAGGAGCTCGGGCCACAGTTGAAGACCGTCCGTTTCGAGATTCCAGAGGGAACGGATCCGTTTGAGGAACCGGACCTGTATGAAGGTTGGGGTGGATCTCTGCTGAAGAATATTGAAGATCTGGTGAAGTACAGGTTTGAACAAGGGCGGCCATTTTCCTCGGTCGAAAGGATGGTGGTCAGTAAGAGTGAACGGGTCAACAGAAAGCAGGAATGTGTTTGGAGATGCTTTTACGATGACCGTCGCCTGGATCGATACGTTCGACCCGAGTAGGCAGCCCTGCTTTAACGTTTCCTGTGTACCATGCAATTCAACCGAAGTCTTGCGTCAATGTGTTCACCTACGGTATGGTTGCGCTGAGTGGAGCATTTGCCGTGTTGAGGGCTGGATTTTGAAGCGCTCGCACATAATACAAGTTACGATTGTAAACCACTGGGGGGGCGATGAAGAACCAAACAGGCATCGCGCGAAGTTCGGAGTCTCTGTCGGTTGAAGGGGGAGCCACGTTGATCCATGGGGTCAATATCGCTGCCTCCTCCAGGGGCGGTCGACGTTGTGACCATTGGAAGTGTATCGGTTCGCGAAGAGGTAACATTTCAACACCACCGTGGTCCGTGTTTCAGCGCATCGGTCTCTCCAGACTCGGAAGCCACCTTCAGCACAGAATCTGGTCGCCTGACAGCAAGGGGTTTCATTCTAAGTAGCACCTTTATCTCGTCCCTGTGAACTTAGGTACACCAGCACAGGTTTTCGAGGTAGACGAGGGGTCTTCTCCAAGCATGCCCAACAGATGCCATCTTGAAGGCAAGCGTAACCTCGTGGGAATATTTAGATTTCAAGTGCTCGCGCTCAGCGCCAACCATCCCCTCAATCTCCATCTCCGTCTCCACCAATAACTGGCCACTCTAGGAAGTCGAAGGCGATACTCGTTATCACTCGTCGATTTGGATACCTCGGTGGCCATCCCACGTAATTCCTGCCTCCCACTCTTCCGATAATGTGCAACGACGGGTAAGACACGTTCTTCTCCAGCATAGAGATGAAATCTGACGAATATTTCGCGTAGCATGCTTGATGTGTCATTGAACAGCGTAAATACTCAAGCTTCTCCTATTATAAACCGACACTGACACTGCCAGCAGCCCGACAAAACTGGGCGTTCCCTGACAGGAGCACTTGTCCAGCATTCACCACAGTATCAGTCACGCGACCCACGACCTCCAAAGCGTGGAGCCATCTACGAAGTCCCCGTCGAGATCTTCCTCAGAATCTTCCAGCTCCTCGTGCCTCTGCGGACTCCAGACCGCCCGTACACCCTCTTAAGATTGACACGCGTTTGCCGATTTTGGAGGATCGCGTTGATCAACACACCTCGGATGTGGGCCACGATTTTCGTTGCTGCGGGTGATCGTCGAAGCTTTGTCGAGATGTGGCTCGAGAGAAGCTACCCCGTCCCCTTGGAGGTTATAGTGACCGTCAGTGTTGAGGGACGACGTCGCCCATTGTGCACGTGTGGCAAGGATGTGTGGGAGAGACTCATTCCCAACGAGATTAACTCGTGTGAATGGCACTTCGTATTTGAATCCCTTGCTCAAACCAAACACTCGGAACGCATCCGCACGTTGAACATCAATTTCGATGACCTGTATGATCCTCGCGGAGAGCAAGTACGATTCTCATTGGAGGGTTGCCGGTTTTTCAATTTGCCTCCTCTCCGACTCACCAGTCTCGAATGGAGGGACAGAGGAACGGAACACGATGCTGTCCTACATTTCCCCCCTACTTTGCGCTTCTTATCCTTCAGCGGACCCTGGCATCATCAACTTACGAAAGTCAATAACCTTACCTCCTTCACCCTCAGGAATAACTTCAATGAAATCAGTGTAGAGGCCTTTCGCACATTCATACTGAACAACCAGTCCCTCGAAACACTGTCGCTCATGTACACCGAGCCCGAGGATGACTCGAGCGGACCCCCTGTCAATCTTTCGAACATCAAATCATTCTATATCGACTGTCCTTCTAAAACCCTTTCGACCTTTGTTCGCATCCCTGCCATCCGGCGCCTTTCGTCACTTTGTATCTCCATACGGGAAGAGGGTGCTACTTGGTGGACGTTTTGTGCCACCGGAGATGGTATCACATTCACTGTCAAACATCTCCTCGATGAAATTGTAGAGGCCTGGGAGGACCTTACCGGATACGCCAGTCCAACGATACGCCGCGTTCGCCTCCAGAGTGTCCCACGGCACATTCACTTTAATGGTCGTGGGGGTGGCGAGGAAATTTTACCGCTGATGAACGTCCACACCCTGGAGATTGGCGATGGCTATGTACCACTCTTCTACTCCGGCTTTATGGATGACTTAAAGGAGCTCGGGCCACAGTTGAAGACCATCCGTTTCGAGATTCCAGAAGGAACGGATCCGTTTAAGAAATCGGACCGGTATGAAGGTTGGGGTGGATCTCTACTAAATAACATTGAAGATCTGGTAAAGTACAGGTTTGAACAAGGGCGGCCATTTTCCTCGGTCGAAAGGATGGTGGTCAGCGAGAGTGAGTGGGTCAACAGACAGCAGGACCATGTTTGGAGATGCTTTTACGATGACCGTCGCCTGGATCAATACATTCGACCTGAGTAGATAGCCCTACTCGCTCCAACGTTTCCTATATACCATGCAATTCAATCGAAGCCTCGCGCGAACGTGTTTGTTTATAAAGTACCTACGGTTTGGTTGTGCTGAGTGGAGAATTTGTCGCGGTGAGGGCTGGATTTTGCAGCGCTCGCGCATAATACAAGTTACGATTGTAAATTACTGACCTCCCACATTTGAAAAACTCGTTCGTTTATACCCATGAGTTTCTGTCCGACATTTTGGGTCGTTCCGTTCCGCTTTTCTCTACTGGACTTTCTCAGGAGGCAGAGACGAGGAAGGTCACGCTGCCCTACCCGCCAAGCCTTACGACGATAGAAGACCTACGGGGAGGGAGTACCGGGAAGGATCTCTTGACTACGTCAGAGTATGGGGGTAGCTCCGTTGTCCTACTAACCACTGCACCCACACCTGAGAACGTCGCACATTTTTTCTGGTGGTCGCCTGGAATGTAACGATGTGAACATCTCCATCCTCCTCAGTAGATGTTGATCGCAGGTACCTCTATGAGTCAAAGCGAGGGGAATCACCCGACAACCAACGTCTGGCAATCCGTCTCTAACATAGTAACTAGGTGTTCGCGCAACACCGCTAACCACTCGGATCAACGACGATTGGAACCATCACGAATCCCAGTGACGATAATACCATCCGCCACTGAGACTTTCATTCGCGCAGATACTCGGTGATCGCAAATCGTACCTGTCCTCTCAGTCATTCCTCCGTGAGAACACCGTAGTTCATGCAAATCTAAGATTTCTGCGCACCGATCTTTCACAGATGATTGAATAGCAGACTTGACGTATAGAATCGCCAATGGCTATACCACTCGAAACCGACCAAACGTGTCCGGGATGAAAGATGTGTATATATATCGATGGGACCAAGCCAAACGAACAAGAGAACAAAAACAGTCGGACCAGGTGTCTATCAGAGATCGAGCACAGGTGAGCTACTACTCTCAGATCAACTGTGAGCTTGTATATACTGCAAACCCATGTGCCCGGTTTGCTTTGGGTAGGGCGACAATAGCAACACTGATTCGAGCATCCAATCCTCCTTCGATGGACCCACTCAGCTCCCATCGACCTTTCCTGTTCACCAAACAGCCCGACAGGCGGAACAGGATGAATGAGGGCGACGGAGGGGGACCATAAACGAACAAAACAAGATATGCGAGCGAAGCTTTAAGAGAACAAACCAACAAACCAGGATGGAATGATGATACAATATGATATAAACGAGTGAAAGGTTCCAGCTTAACCGTGGGTCGAGACGAGAGGGGTATATGGGGGGGTGTTCAGTTACTCAGAGGAGAGCAGCCAAAGCACCGAGGACGGCAGCGGCAACTGCCGCACCGCTGAAATGGAGCATGGAGGCACCGCCAGACATCAATCCAGCGTTGGCAGCGCCGACAATGGTAGCGGATGGCGAGTGACTCGTGGCGGAGGACGGAGGGGTGGGAGGCTTAGAAACGGAGCTGAAGTAGCGGGTTAGCAAAAGGAGTCATCTACGAGGGCAAAATAACTAACGAGGAAGTAACTGACGAGGAAGCAGGAGTACCCTTAGAGGGCAAGCAGGAGCTGTCATCGCTCGACTTGACAGTGATCTAGAAGAGAGAAAATGAGCCACGAATTTGTTAGGTAGATGTTTTCGCAACGACTCACGGGACCACTCCAACCCTCCAAGTCGTTAGCATCCAGAATAGAGACCTGAACTTTGGATCCCGCAGGGAGGTTGACCTTCGACCATTGGTACGTGTTGGTGTTTTGGTCCCCAAAGTCAACACTAAATCCAGGTTTCGTCAGGTCGGTAACCACTCCAAAGCCAGAAGCGCGGGGGTGACACGTACAGAGCGTCGCCGCATGGATTGTCAAAGGAAACGATGATGACATTGTAGGGGCCATTGGTGTTAGGCCAAGCGAGGATCGCGGGCTTGCACTGTGATCCAGACGAAACAGGGTAAGCGTCTGGGGGCGAGGAAAGGAGGAGCCTGTGGAAAATCGCTAACCTGGGTGAGCTCAACGGTAGCGACGTCGAAGTCAGCCCGGACACAGAGAACGGCGAGAGCGAAAACGAGGGTAGTGGCAAAAAGAGTGGAGTACATCGTAGAGATACTTTTAGGACGTTAAGGACGAGGAAGGGAGAGGGGAAGGGACGAGACCTCCTGCGCGAGAGCACAATATATGTGAAGAGAGATGGAAAGACTGAAGGCGGACCTTCCCTCCAACCGACCACCGTCCGTTTTAGGAGACGCTACCATCAGATTTCTCACGGTACCGGGTAGCAATGGCTTTATTCGGTAACTGTTTTGAATTACATAATCACCATCCCATTCCCCGCCGATCCCCCCCCTGCTGGGCGAATAATGGCCGACGGTCCAACCAACTCTCAAAACCTCACAGCTTGCCTTTGAATGTGGCGAGCATTGTCCTCTTTGTTATTCTGTATTGTAGGCAAACGGTCGTTAGGGAAACTATGGGGGAAAGGCGGCGATACCGCCAGCTGTCAAGGACTCACCCAGAATGTTCGACAGCCGTTGCCACGGCCCTTAGCGAGTCCGACCGTTCTCGGCTGTCAATTGGTTCGTAGTCCCGTTTCGTAGGCCCGACATAGACCTGTGGGTGTTCTTCTCCGTCATATAGGACTTATCCTGAACTCGAACACACGTACCTGTCTTGGTCTCCAAATCTTCACGCCGCCTTCTTGAATCATCATCTATGAAAAATAAACAGAGATATTAGGTGTCCACCTCTATGGCATGCACTAGGCGTACCTGGCGCCAATGAGCCAGCCAGCCAACCACCCTTGGCACGGCAAATAACACCGGGAAGAAATCAAGCGGGAATCCTGTATGCCAGGTGTCAATGCCATCATCGCTAATAGCGGATCCCACGCACCCATCGCTCGATATATCAGGCCGCTGGGGACGGGTATGAGTGACATTTGAAGCCCAGAAGATGGTCTCACCTCCTAAAGTCACATAATCATCAGTCGCTTGGACAATTGAACCCATTGAAAACTGGGCGCTCACCAAAAATCGACATTCGGTGCAAGCTTGCGCTTGATGAAGTACTCGTCCTTCATTGCGGCATCGTGCAAAGCCATAGCGGTGTCTAGAAGTGCGTCACGTCCAGTCCTGTGCAGAGCTGTCAACTTCGCTCAAAACCGAAACCACACATTCCTTACACTTTGAACACTTCATCGGCTGTCTTTCGGACGATGAATGACCGGGGATCAGACTACGACCGGCGGAGGTTGAGATAAGCCACAGCAACGGGATCAAAAACGCCGTGAACGCACCGTCTTGTACACTCTATAAAAGCTGTGTAAGATCTTCAGGAAAAGGTGTGGATTTTAGGACCTACCTATGGCCGAATCCGGACAAGGTCTTCTCTCGCTTCTTTACCGCTTCAATGAAGGCAGGTACGTTCTCTGGGCTGGGGACCTTTCATGAGTAAAGGCTACCGTCGTGTTTCCTGACCACCGACCTTCCGATGGATATTAGCATCCTGATCACGGCCTCGTTGGCACCGCCTGATTTTTGGTAAGTATAGCGTCCAGGATCAATCGGCACGTAACATACCATGAAGTGGACCGCTGAATTCGGTTGACATCAGTCATGCAAGAAAGGTGAATCAACGAACACTGACTATAAAGACGCACAGCCGGCCCTAATAGGGCGTTAGTGGGAAATGAAGTGCGAAGAAATGACGGCAGCATACGCGATTGCCGAATACGGATCCACCAGCGAACTTGCAGTTTGCAAGACTGTGGTGCAGGAAGCATTGAGCTCGTGGTCAGCGTGCAAGAGAAACAGAACGTCAAGAGCCTTCTCCAACACCGGATTTGGGACGTAGTCTTGTTCTCCCATACGGTCCATCATGTATAAGAAGCTGGAGATAGAGGGTAGATGCCACAACGGAACGGAAGAATGACAAAAGACTCACGATCCGGTGTAGCTGAGATGGGAAGGAGGGGTAACAAATTGTCGCCCTTGACGAACCCGGTACGCCATGCTAGGGGAATTCTTGTCAGCGACGGAACTGTGCCTGGGGGATAAGTATTTACGCAGCAAGGGTTGTGGCTTTACCAATCAGTCGGTATATTTGTCTGTCAATCATTGCCAAGGATTCTGCGTCTCCTTTTGTGTATAGCTTCTGACCTAATGCGATGCTCGATTTCTGCGCTGATAGAAAATGACAAAGAAGTACCTCGAAGCGAAGGGTTGGCTTCGCTATAGTAAGAACCCAAGTACGCGAAGGCACTCGTCAATATAGCCATAGGGTGTGCATCGTAACTATATGCATTTGTCAGATCCAGAGACGGAAACCATGGAAGGTTGAACACGCACCGGAACGAACGGAAGAATCCATCGGCGTCGGCATGCACGACTCTGTGTCGGGTGACTTCGAGCCTAAACTTGTGATATTGTTCCTTGGTGGGCAAGACTCCATAGATGAGGAGATAAGCGGATTCAAGGTGATTGGATTTGAGAGCCAATTGTTCGATAGGGTACCCTCTGGGTTAATTATATCAGTTCACGTGAACCAAACGAGCACGATTCGGGGTTGCCCAACCTATAGCGAAGAACTGGAATTGTTCGTGTCAGTGGCGGCAATGAACGCGAGGAGTGATGGAACTTACTTCCAGCCTCGCCATCAATATAAGTTATCTCGCTCTGGATGACGGCGGTGTTCAAGAAACCCTTGTCCGAAACCCGCAAGCCCTTGGTTGTCTCGTGCTCATCACGTTCACCCGGCTTCTTCGGGGCAGCTATAGATTTGAACGCGGTTGCGGATACTGTATTGTTGAGAATACTAGAGGTTGCGTTTCAGCGCGAAGTCACCAGGGACAGACCGAGTGACGCCTTACGGGATGCTGTATGACTTTCCGGTACGGTTGTCGATGACCGTCAAAGATTCGGTGTTGACGTTCGGGTTTGTTAGTTGACCCATGGTCGTTGGCTTACACGGAAGTATAGGTAGAACACGGGTTAGATGGAAGTGGGGAGTAGGGAATCTTGTACTTCTCCCGGTGGGAGCCTGGGGAATAGATCCAGTGAATCATGATGCTCTTCCACATAATCACGTGCTTTGCTCTTATAGCCGGTCGGGTCTTCGGAGGAGTTTGAGAATCGGATATCTGCTTCATGCTGGGGCCTGGGCTCTTTTTTCAGACTGATTGCCCGACATCTGACCGGTGCGTTACTGGTGATTTCGAAAGCGTGGAAACCACGCTGTGATTTCGAGAATGTGTGGCGGAATGTGGTCCCGGCGTGCGCGTGTTTGTCATCTCCGCCACAGTTTCGCTGGCTGTTATCCTCCCTGACACCTCGCGTGTTGTACGCAGTGAGGTGGGAATCAGATTCGTCTCCCGACTTGCGGTCCGAGAATCGCGGAGAGAATTCGACCACCGCGACTGATGGGGCTGCATTCAATCCGTTCCAAGGGCAGCGTGCTCTTATCCGGTTTTCCCAGAAACACTTCGGGCGTGGAATGCAGACCCGTCGCAGATCTTCTCTAGGCCTACGGGTGCAGAGGGTAGATCCCCCCAATTGACAAAGGCCCCTCTTCTGCCTGAGTTCGCGTTGAAACGTCCACCTCTTTCGAAACCACAAAAACGCCGTTTGTGTCTCGATAACTCGTTTCTTGTCACCCGAACAACTGGTTCAATTTAAATCCCATGGGCACGTCCCCTCGGCGAGCGTCATGCGTGACGGTAGCATTCTCAGCAGGTCAAATTTGCACAGCTCCTGTGTGACAGCTGTGGGCGTACCGGTTCCTTATCTCAGCCATTCATAGCCGCACCGGTTTAAGACGACGTTTCTAGGGCCAGATATCCCTCCATCCTCTCTTGTTTTCCCCACCATGACTCTCCCGACTTCACCCATCCGCTCAGTCACGACTATCCACCAAAAATTCTACAATGCTTCCTTACCCCCCATAACACTCGAACACATCGATCTCGCATCCCTCACTACGAAATCTGTCTCCGACTTGGTCGCCACACTAGGCGACGGAGCCAGGCTCGGCGTCGCCGCATCATACGGAGAAAAATGCGTTCTCGAGGCTTTGGCTTTTTCGACCGAATCTCGAGTCTTGCTGATCACGATGAACGGCACCTCGAAACCAGCAAAACGAGAGAAGCAGATTTTAACAAACGAACTGCTCTGCGACATATCGTTGGAAAAGCATGGTTTCTTCATGGAACGCCTCGCCGCGGCACTATACCTGGATTTGGGCCTCTATATCCGGCACGCGTTTGATATCACTTCAGATGGTGACAAACGAGGTTCCATGGCTGCATATAAGGGTGTTCTTGCACGGGCGCGGGCCCAGAACTCGTTAGATGAATCCATCGTGGAGTTCATTTTCGCCGAACAACCGTTCATCGTGTCCCGTAAATCTGAGTTTGCTTTGCGCGCCTGGGCCTGCTATGTCGCGGTCCAGGCATTCCCCGACAAGCCGGGCGCGATTGACACATCAGCCAAGGACTTTCGGGCACGTTCCACTTATCAACCATGTGTGGGTTTCTAGCTGACCCCTTTGACCGATAGGAGCTGGAATGGATGTGCAAATGCGTCCGAGACGCGGATCGTTTGGACTCCCTAAAACCACATTACACCGTGAACGACATCAGCACCGTTATTAATATCAAGAAGGGCGCCGTGGACATACAGTGCACACGGTTTAAAACCCGCATCCGGCAATCGGATAGTCAGGTGAGATTCATGTTTCACGTCCCCCGGGCATCGTGTCTGATCGGTGTATGTCATGACGGGAACATTCTTGACAATCACAGCATATCCGATTCAAGACCGACCAAGGCGAAATCAGGGGCCATGTGAGCAAAGTCCAAGGCAAAGCCGTTAAAGTCACTCCACAGACTCAATTCGCCGCCACTGCGAAAATCCGATCGGTCGTCACTATTGGCAAGGATCAACTCACCGGTGCTGAAGCCTCTCGTGCAGATCTCATCCTGAACGCGTTCAAGGGTGGCGAGTCCCTCCTATCAAGCCCGTTCGTGCGGAAGATTTTCTTCCCCGGCCATCCCCTCCATGCTTTGAAGTGGCCCAAGTTACCTACGACCCAACCGGAGATCGTCTTTACCTATCGAGATTTGAACGAATCGCAGCGAAAGGCGGTGGAGAGGTGTCTGAGCAATAAGGAAGAGGATCGACACGTTGTCATCGTTGTAAGCTCAACCTCCTCTTTTCTTGCCTTATCTCACATCAGTACCAGGGACCGCCAGGGACCGGCAAGACCACCGTAATCGCAGCCACCGTCCAGAGCAAGGTCAATGAACACAGCTCAAATACAGTCTGGGTTATCGCACAGTCAAACGTCGCTGTAAAGAACGTTGCCGAGAAATTGGCTGAATCCGGGTTCCTGGATTTCAAGCTCCTCGTCTCGAAGGATTTCCATTTCGATTGGTAAGTCCTCTCTCGGGTAAAAACTTCTCATTCATCGAACCTGAGATTATCGCAAGGCACGAGCATCTATACGAAGTCATCCGCCACAACGTGATCGAATCTGGAGATTTCAAGCGCACGATATACGATAACGAACGTCTGTTATCGGGAGCTCGAGTCATCCTTTGCACGATTAGCATGCTGTCGACGGAAAGGATCATGGATTGCGGGTTCACGACGATTGTCCCGGTCCAAACCGTTATCATCGACGAAGCGAGTCAGATAGAGGTCGGGGATTATTTGCCCATATTGGCCAGGTATAAGGCGACGCTGAGGAAGATGGTGTTTATCGGCGATGACAAACAACGTAGGTGCCGGGGGACGAGGGTGGTTGGAGCTGTCGTATACTGATAGTCTTCCACACAGTGGCTCCTTACGGACAAGAGGATATACCGGAGCTGAGGAGTGTGTTCGAGTGGCCACACCTCAGGGACAACGCTGTCTTCCTTGATACCCAATGTACGTTTCTCCCCCCCCTTCCCTAAGCCGAGCACCACGTTCATCACTTTTTCTCGGTAGACCGAATGCCGACGGTCATCGGAAACTTTATCTCTCGTCACGTCTATAGCTCGAGGCTCCGGACCGTCCACCACATCCACCATCCAACCTGTTGTCGCTTCGTAGACGTGAGTAACGGAAAGGAGATCAAGAAAGGAGTCAGTTGGGTGGTACGTTTAATCCTTCAGAACACGTATCCGTCGTCCGTGCTAAACATCCAACCGCTCTTCAGAACGAAGGAGAAGTGAAAGCCGCCGTGCAAATGGCCAAACGTTACATCCGCGAAAAGAAAGGATTCAGAATCATCACTCCCTACGACGCTCAACGAAACGCGATCGAGAACGCATTAAAGGCCACAGGTCTCGCTTGGGAAAACACCGTATTCAACGTCGACTCTTTCCAAGGAAACGAAGAAGACCACATCATAGTTTCGATCGTCCGAACTAAGGCTCCGGGGTTCATGAGGAACCAACGGCGGACGAACGTCATGCTCTCTAGGTGTAAGAAGAGTATGATGATTTGTACCCATCGTGGGTTCTTGCAGAACAAGAGCGTCGGGAGGACACTTGTCGGGCAGCTCGCTAGCGAGCACGTGCCGAAGACCGGGTGGGTGACTTTGGAATGTTTGGCCACTCAGAGATGGTAATTGGTTCCCTGTCGAAATCATTGCGGATTCCGCTGCCGTTGCTTGTCGCTTGGACATCAGCTTTTCTATTGTATTTTACCCTCTCTTGGACTCCCAGTTTTTTGTTATGTATCCTGTAGGTTCATAGGTTTTTGTAGCACCCGCACGCATCATACCTTGTACCCATTCGACGTAGACTACTATGTACGTCTAGACTGTAAATACCTCTTTGCCTTATCGAGGGCCCGGGTCAGAACTAATCACGAGTTATTCGTGGAAGGATAACAACAGAAAGACGTGATCGTGTGTATTGGTAGAGGCGTCGCATGCAAGAAGATCCGAACTTGACACAGAAATAAAGGAGGTAGGGGACACGTAAGATCATAACACATACAACATATAACGATCGTGAGGCATGAAACAACACCTAGACGACGATGGATGGATGAAGATGATACAGCACTTGTAGAACCACGAAAAACCATCCCAAGAAACTTTACCGCACACCCATTTATCTCCGGTTTCCCTTCTTCTTCTTCTTATTATTACCCTTTCCACCCCCGCCTCCCCCACCAGGACCATCGTCCACGTTTTCAGGATCAGGAGTGTTCGGTGCGGACGGCGTCTGAGCGACACTAGAAACCGGTCCCTTCTTCTTCCCCTGATTTGCCCGATCGAATTCTTCTTCAGCAGGGGTAGCCGCCTCCTCCGCCTCTTCCGTCTGTGTTTCGGGTGCCTTCTCAACGGGCGAGGGAACCTTGGAATTCTTCTTCGAGCCCTCGTCCTTACCAGCCTCTGACAACCCCCAAGTATCGTCGTGAGCTCCCCAGCCCCCCTCGTTATCCGCAACCGAGCTATTGAATCCTCCGGGAGCAGGAACGTGTTTGATCTCGACGGCAGACTCTGGGATATTTTCCGGCCCAGTAGTGCTCGGGCTACGCTCCAGCGGCTTCGTCGCCGTGTCAACCGTCAGGTTCTTACCGGCACCCGAACCAAACGTCGAACCAGTCCCACTTCCCCAAGCAGTCCCTCCGGAACCAAACGTACTACCCGTGGGCTTAGCACCCCAAGAGGGTCCGGTGGAAGTCTTTTGTGTAATTGGAGCAAGACCGGGCTTCCCAGCACCCCACACGTTGTTGTCCCCAGTTCCACCACCAGTACCCCACCCAGGTTTGTTCAAAGGACCAAACCCAGCTGGTTGACTCTTAGGAGGTTGGTTTGGTGTAAACCCCCTTGGAGGATCCTCGATCTTCGGCTTGACCGGGGGAGGTTCAGGGGACGGCGACCTATCGGGAGCAGCGACAGCACTCGCGATGTTGGTGAGGAGAGAGCTTCCCCACGATCCCCAACCAGAAGACTTCTGTTGAACAGGAGCAGGAGCTGGTGCGGGTTTCGGAGCGGGCTTCGTGGTCATCCCTGATTGAGCCGAATCGTTCCTCCTCCTAGCCGGATTGGAACCCAAGAACCCTTCAACGACATTCTCCCGCTGGTTCTCCCTCTTCTGGTCGCGAGCAGTATCGGTAAAGGTGGACCGACGATCTTCGACGAGGGTGGGCATAGCGATCGACTCGGCGTTCCCTCCTCCACTCGCATCTCCCCAAACACCCGAGGAATTCATCGCGCCACCACCACCGAACAAGCTAGAAGCCGGAGCAGGCGAAGTCACCGTGTTGAGCTTCTTGCGTTCCCACAAGGAGAGCGGTTTCTCTGGCTCGGTCTTAGCGGGAGCGGGTGTGGGAATCTGGGGCTGATGAGTGGCAGTAAGGGGGGGAGCGGGCCAAGATCTAGGAGTCGTTGGAACTTCGTCTCTGACATCCTTCGGCGTCTTCAGCAACTCCGAGGTAGTGCTCGACAAGGCTTCGGGTGCGACTTCGGGTGCAAGAGCAGGATGAGTATGTTCAGTGGGAGACGGTCCTTGCTCTGCGTCCGTAAAGCGCTCATTCTCCGAGGAAATAGAAACTCTCGCAGACATGTTGTTCAGGCCCAGGTCCTCGAGGATATCGAGTTTGCCAAAGTCTGCTGTCTCCGTGGGTGTGGCGACCTTGGAAAGGTTGGAGAGGCTATCGATGCCCTTCTTGCCCTTCTTCGTCAGCGGTGTACGGAGCTCAACCTCTTCAGCACCACCAGGTGAGTCTTTCTTCTCGGTAGCGAAGATGTCAAAGTTACCAGCACCGCCGAGGATACTGCCTGGAATTGGCGAGGTGATGATTGGAGGTAGACCAGAAGGTTCGTCGTTTTTCTCGGTGGAGCCTAAATCCCAACTGCTACCCCACTCGTTCTTTTGCTCCTTCTGCGAAAGGCCAGATGCCTTCCTCGAGCGATCGTTCTTCCCAACGTTCGAACCCCAGGCAGACGAGAGCTTGGATGCGGAGACTTTCTTCTTCTCTTCCTCTCTTTCCTTCGCCTCACGATCAGCCTTCTCCTTAGCTTCCCTCTCCGCCTTCTCCTTCTCTTCCTTCTCGATCTTCTTCTCAATCTTCTCCCTCTCGACCCTCTCTCTCTCAATCTTCTCAAGTCTCTCTTTTTCAACCCTCTCCTTCTCAACCCTCTCCCTCTCAACCCTCTCCTTCTCAATCCTCTCCTTCTCAATCCTCTCCTTCTCAATCCTCTCAAGTCTCTCTTTCTCTCGCTCCGCCCTTTCCTTCGCCTCCCTCTCAGCTTTCTCTCTGGCCTCTTGTTCCGCCTTCTCCTTCGCCTCTCGTTCAGCCTGTTCCCTCACTTCCTTCTCGGCCTTCCGCTTTGCGTCCCTCTCAACCTTGACTCGAGCCGCCTCCTCGGCCCTCTCCTTTGCTTCTCGTGCGGCTTTCTCCTTTGCTTCTCGTTCGGCTTTCTCCTTGGCCTCCTGCTCAGCTTTCTTAGTTGCCTCTCTCTCGGTTTTCCTCCTAGTAAATTTATCCATCTTCTCCCTCGCCTCTCTCTCAACCTGTTCCCGAGCTTCCCTCGCCTCTCGTTCCACACGTTCCATGGCCTCCCTCTGAGCTTGTTCCCTGGCTTTACGTTCGGCCTGTTCCCTGGTCTCTCGTTCAGCCTGCTCATGAGCCTCCCTCTCGATCCTCTCCTTCTCCGCGCGTTCCTCCTGCTCTATACGTTCCCTTTCCTCACGCTCCTCGCGTTCCTTCTGCCTCCTGGCATCTCGTTCAGCCCTCTCCTGTCTCTTCCTCTCCTCCCGCTCTTCACGTTCCTTCTTCTCCTGTGCCTCACGCTCTTCCCTTTCGGCTCGTTCCCGTTCTTCGCGTTCCTGCTTCTCCTGGGCTTCCCTCTCCTTCCGCTCCTTCTCGCGCTGCTTCTTAGCTTTCCTCCTGTCGGCTGCGCTAAGGGCGGACAGTTCAGGCTCGATTGGAGTTTGAGGAACGGTCTCGGCTTCGGGCTCAACAGGGGCAGGTTCTGACGCAGGGGGATCGGCGATTTCGATTTTAGGCGTGGAAGCTTTCAAAGGCTCTAGTTCCTCGAGCTTTGATGGTGAAGGAGGGATGATGGTGGGTTCGGGGATGATCTCTTGAAGTGGGACGGGTGCTTCCCTCTCTCGCTCCTCACCGAAACCACCAGGAACCTCGACATCCTTGATAGTTTCCAAAGTCGACTCGAACGCAGCCGTAGCAGGTCCATGTGACGGGTTCTCCACAGGCGAAGCGCTGGCACTTTTGTAGACACCCCAAACGCCGGTCAAGACACCGCCGAGCGCGCTCCCGAGCCCACCGGCGGTAACGCTTCCGGTGTCGCTGCTCTGTCTCGACATTACGGGTGGTTGAGGGGGAGAGGGTTGTTCAGGATGGTTCGTAACGTAAGAAAGGGAAGATGCGAGAGAAGGCTTGAGCGAACGAGTGGTCATTGGTGTATTGAGGTTCGTTGTGAGTCCGGAACCACCAATCGATGAAGATACCGAAGGAGAAGCGGGAATTGAGATTTGCGGAACCGAAGGGGTAGGCTCGGGAGGTTGAGATTGCTCCGTCGGAGGCTCAGTGGTGGAATTACCCGCAGACGTGATAGTAGAAAGAGCGCTCCTGTTCTTGTCCTTCTTGCTCTTCTTGCTCACAGTTGATTCGGGAAGGGGAGAACCTACGACGGACCCAGCGACGGTGCCATTCCCGTAGAGGTAGTTGACGTGAACGTTGGAGGCAGAGTCCTCAGGAGTAAGAGAAGTCTTCCTGCTGTCAATCACTGATCGAGGGACAGGAGTTTCATACGGTGAACCCGTCGTAGAAACACTTGGGAACTTGATGCCAGTTTGGTCGGGCGGCTGGAGAGTAGCGACGATGTTCTTTGAGCGGGCGTGGGCACGAGAGATACTCGACGTGGCATCGTTAAGAACGGAGGGAGAGGGGGCGGGATGCTGGGATTGTGAAATGTGGGACTGCGAAATGTTGGATTGAGTAGGGGTAACAGCGTAGTAGTTTGGAGCTTTATGTCCACTCCTTGGGGTCTCGCGGTCGCGATGTTGCGTGTACACGGTAGTTGTGGGCGTGGTAATATCGCTCTGGTGGTTAACTTGGGAGGACTCTCGAGAAATGGGATGCGAAACTGGCTGCTGAGAGAGCTCGCGAGGCGAGGGAGAATGATGAGAGGTGTCTCGAGGAGGTTCTCGAGGAGAAGTAGAATGGCGAGAAGGATGTTGAGAGGAATGAGGCGAGTGCTGTGATCGTTCACTCCGTGGGGCATGATGAGATAAGGTGGATGGACTCGGAGATGATTGCTGGGATGACGGTTTCGGATGAGAGTGAGAGCTCGAACTCTTAGACTTCTTAGAGACGGAGGGTTCGGCATAACCATCCGGGTGCCTATCACCATGTGGTTGACTGGTAGAATGGCTCCTGTTCATCTGGGTACCAACCGCAGAGTGGTCTTCGACTGGCGAATGTGAGGTCTGAGGAGTATTCGACGCCGAATGGACTCTGGAAGGTGCCACCGAAGGCGCCCTTGAGACATATCGTGAAGGAGGGAGAACGGAAATCTCGTCCTGAGAGTCCCTGTCATCCTCTAACTCCTTATTCCCACCCTCATCGTATACAATTGAAGCCGGGCCACTAGGAAACGAAAGAGATCAGTTACCACACAGGAGACCTGGTAAACCGGCCTTAAACTCACTATCTCACTTTCCCCTGGAAGGTACACGAGAGTCAGGATCACTTATACCAAACTCATGTAAACAAAATGGAACGTACGTCATCGTTCCACTTGATCCTCGCCTTGAACTCGGTTAAACCGAAATGAATCTCAATACTGAACACGATCGTCCAGTACTTCTTTCCGCCGTGACCCGTCATAGCCTTGGCGCTCGCAGTCAATGGGGATAGATTAGCTCGCACGAAGCACAACGTCGAAAAGTCGTCTAACACCATCGAGTTAGCCGAGTTGAAAGGGAAAATACTGTTTCATGAAATAGAACCCACCTTGCCCACGCAGGATCCACTTTGGCTGTTCCCCAGGTCCGCGGTAACACCAAATCTCGATCTCGAAGACGGAGAGCGTAGAGAGACTCGTGAGCTCTGTGCAGTATTTCCTACTGAATGTCGTCGACTCCTTCACCCTCGAGTTCTGGAAACGAAATGCATATTGTCAGCAAGATCCAGACGAAACCGACTTTCCATGGTCAGACTTGCCCTGGCAAGAATGCAATCGAATGCGTCTGGCAACAACTTAGGTCCACTCGGTAACTGGAACAATCGACTTTGTCTCTCCTTATGTTCCGGATCCGTCGCATCAAACTCCCGCAGAAACTCGACGCCATACATATACTTGGCGACTCGAGCTCCGACATGGTGATCACAATAAAAGCCAATAGCACCATCCGCAACGGCTTTGGAGGTCTGACCATCAGGTCGTGACACGACAATGCCATCAGGGGCAAGTTGTTCCTGAAGTTGCGAGAAGAGCCAAGGGGAGGAGGCGAAACCACCGACGAGCCAGACGGATTTGACCATACCTCCAGAGAGGACGACTTGGTTCCTGATAGAGGAAACCGCAGCTTCTATCGAAGGTTCGAACAGCTCGGCGACTTCATCACTACAAACGCACGATGTCAGATAAGGTTAGAAGCGGATATGAGCCGCTCTTACCCAGTCAGCTTCAACTTTCCGTTACGAATCCCGACACTGAGATCCTTGTCCAGGGGACTACCAAAATGGAGGAACTGAGCTTCGGCTCTACTCCGGAACAACCTCTTGGTCGTTTCGTCGAACCGTTTGGCAATATGGTCCAACATGGCGGGAGTGCTGTATTGCGACGATCCTTTGAGTTTCTGTTCCAAAAATTTCCTGGCTCGACGACTGACAAAAACAGAACCAGAGAAGAGACCTGAAACAAAACGAAAAGTGTAAGAAAGTAAATTGGAAAACGAATCACGGAAGAAAAAAAGAAGGAAGACGTACAATCTGGAGGAGCAATTTCCTCAATCAATAGGGGAGAAACACCCTTTATGGCATATGAAGAGATATCGAGGGTTCCTCCTCCAGCATCAGCCACGACGAATCCATGTTGTGATGGATTCTAGAGAAGAACAAAAACGTTCAACTCTGAGTTTAAAATTTCCGGGAAGAGACTGACCGAGAGGACATCGTCTGCAAGCCCATTCAACACGCACGCGTGAAGGCTGGCCTCGCCCTCGGTAACGAATCTGACTCTGGCTTTACCTTCATCAGTGTTGGGTACGAGACCAGCATATATCGCAGCTCTTCGCATCTTGCTCTGCTGAGCTCCTTCCCATCCGTTCGGATGAGATAAGACGAATTGTATGTCGCCCTCAACGGATTTCCACACAGAGGCACCACCGGCATGAGTGTCAATGATGAAGGACCGAGTGCAGCGGAAGAGGTACTTGAGGAAGTCACCAAACACCTCGATTGCCGATTTTGATTTCGGCAGGTGAGAGAGCTTCATGCCATTCATGTCCAGCTTCATCGATTTCGGACGGAGACGGAGCTTGAAGCTAGCGCACACATAACGGTGAGATAGGACTATCAGAGATGTCGAGATGCGTTGAGGAACGTACAGCTCGACCTTTGTCCATCCCTGTTCCTCGGCAGTGTTGATGATGGATGGTTCTTCCGCCTCAGCACCGACCTTGACAGCATCTCCGTGTCTATCGTACAAAATGACGGTGGGGATCTTGGGATTTCCAGCCTGGTGCTCTTGTCCAGGAAATCTGTGTTGCGCGATCACGTTAGCCCACGTGTTTCAACCCTGAAGTAAGGCAACAAGCGAAAGTGGGGAAGGGGACGATGTATGCGAGGTATCGGTTGAGGTGAAACGGAAGTGTGGCGGGGAAGGAACACGAGCATTTACCTTGTAACTTCGTGTATCTTTGGGATCTCTCTAGGATTCAAAAGCGCGTAGGATACGCCGGAGAAGGTAGTTCCGACGTCGAGTGCGATGGCGAGGGCACCTTTTTCGCCGTTGTAGGGTTTTCGGGCTACCTGTTGTTTCATGGGGGGAGGGATGGAGAGAGGAGGGAAAGATGCCGGGGGTGAGAAAAGGACCGAATCGGAGAGACGGGCATCCTCGATGATATAATCCTCTGCAACGAGGCAGATTCAGATCGACGGTGGGTTCCCAGTCTAATACTCCAAAGGTCATTTCCATAAAAACCCACCTCTGATCTTTTGCTTATATCGTATACTCAAAGAGATTCTGCAGTAAGACGAGGGCTAACGAGTATGGGATCCACAATATCTTTGGCCGCTGCACCCTCGGTCGCTCAGCACATGGACGCAGCAGCAGCAGCGGAGGATGTCGATGACAGCGGGGAGAACGTGATCTCCGAGGGCGGCATCCCGAGTCAAAGCTGTGACACCACCACCAAAAGACTTTCCCTTCCATACATCACACCCATCCACATCCCAGCCGAGATCGTCCAGCAAGAGCATATCTCCCTCGTTCGTTTCCTCTCTTCGATGCCCAATTCCTTCCACGATTCCACCCCTTCCTCCAGATCCCGCACCAGAGACTCAGAAAACCTCAGATCCCACTCATCGCACAGAGAACTTCGGGCAAGAGAAGTCGCCTCCCATGCTGCCGAACTAAGCAACCTCCTCGACAAATGCAAGCTTTTGGAATCCACTCTCAAGGCTAGGGATAAGGAAATTCACGACCTTCGCAAGGAGAGAGACCTCTTGTTGGAGGAGCGGAAACGGATGCAGCGCAGGATGGCTCAGCAAGAGGCTGCTCAAGCTACTGCTGTCGCCAACGCCCTCGCCGCTGTCACCCGCTCCGCCCCCACACCGCCCCCAAAGCCTCCAAAGACCCGGTCGTCCACCATGTCCCGGTCCCACCCCGAGGACTCGGGTTCATCGTCCGCCGAATCATCTCCTACCCCTTCCTCCAATAAGACCTACCGGACGTCTACAACGTCGATGACTTCCATCCAAGGTCTTCCAACGTTCCAGGACGAGTACATCGCCCACCTCCGATCCTTTGACGTGTTCATGACGAAGACCGACTCTTGGTCTGGCGCGCAGGTCATTCAAGCTGTCAGGGATCTCAACTCTGAGATCCTACAGTTTTCCGCTTCCCTCACCGAATTACACTACGCTATCGATACCAACAATGGGGGTACAAGGCCTGTGATGCATCCCAACGTCCTTAGTCAGGCCAAGCAAAACACTGCTACGCGTCTGGGGGTCCCTTTCATGCATGTACTCTCCACCCGAGATCACAGTCAGGATTTGTCAATGCTGGTCCAGTTTGCGCTACAGGCTACTTTGTGTGCTATCATCGACCGGACACTCACTAGCTTCTGCGTTGGATTCCCAGCCAAATACGACGCGCTGCTCAACCAACTCTATCTTCGCATGTGTTCTTCCGGTAAGTTTTTCTCCCGCAGTAGACGCTCGTGTGACGTGAAACTAAATCGGATTGTATAGAACCACAAGCCACGTCGTCTCGGTGGCGTTCCATGACTCACAGATACATCACTACTTTATTCCCAACGTTAGAAGAACAAGCTCTAGACGATCTCGTGGACGACGCCCTGCGATGGTCAATGGATATTTTAACCCTCTCTGGTACTCCTATACCCAAAGATAACCTCCGGAACCGATTCGAACCCCAGCTCCGACGTGTTGCTCAGTCCGTTCTACGGATAGCTGCGGTGACGAAAGAGCAGGTGTTGAGCACAAACTTCGAGGTGATCAGCGCAGAGGTCGGAAGGGATTTTGAGAGAAGACGCATGGTAAATCTATTTGATGAATACTACACTGGAGGGGCGAAAGACGGTAACGGGGAGAGGGTTTTGTGTACGACCGAGGTTGGATTGAAGTGTTGTTCCGGCGATGGAGTTGACGAACGGACGTTGATTCAGCCTACCGTTATCTTGGAATCTGTTGTTCAGGTTATCTAATATGTCTCAGATTGTACAATGCCTCTCTGATGCCTGTAGGAATATAAGGATATAGTTTATAGTTTGATACGTTCGATGGTGTTTTCAGACTGGGTCGCTCGCCTCCGATCGATTTGGCGCTCTGTCTAATAGGGACAATCAGCACGGATGGCGAACTTGCCGAAGAGAAGCGAGATGATCTCTAGCGGTACAGTTGCCAACAGTTCAGCATTCAGGGTCCATGCACGGCGATTCTCTTTCTATGTCATGCCGAACTTTCAAGCTATGGATGGCCGGGGAGATCCGGAAAAAAGACGACCGTCGATGGACACGGCGAGGGTGATCTCCCCACATGATGGATGGCATGCGGAACAAGTGGGGTAGATGCTCAAGAAACCCAAAAACGTGGCCCTGCTGTAACTACTGAGTACTGATATCGTGGTCGAAATAGAGATGAAAAGAAGCAACCTGTGAAGAGATCAAAACAGGGACATGGCCTGGCGAAAAAATGCAGCCAAAAGGAGGAGATCTGTTGTGAGAATCCCTCAGGAGACTGTCCTGGGGAATTCGAGGCCTCTTGTATGAAGGTCGAAGCGATCCGCGGGCTGCAGAGCACATTGCGGCATCACCACCTCCTCTCTGCATCTCCTTGGTTCGAAGCTTTCACGATAGAGACCGTTGCCTGCCCATTGTAAGGCATCTTGGTGGACGAGCGCGGGTATATGTGTTCAGGATTACACTAATCACCACTAGCACAAATTCGGTAAACTTGCGGCTCCGATGCCGCCGGTCAACGCAGCTTTGCTCGATGGATTTTTTGCTTAATCGATGGCATGGACAGTATTTTTTTACTCGCCATCACCGTTGCCTTTGTGCCAGTTTTGTCGGTATGTTATCAGTGCCGAACGAATATCAGTAAAATCAACCGTTATCTGCTGGTGCGTATGTCGTACGGGGGAATAAGGCACGGTGCCTTTGACATAAGGATGATGCGTGGTGGGCTATCTCACCAATTACAAGTGGTTGTTGCTCTCACGGTCGCTCGCTGGCGCGGACACGTTGTCGATCGATCACGGGAATCACAGCGCACCATCACCAAACCTCTTCATCCGCAACCTGCTGATAAGTACACGAGCATCATCAGTCAACTAGGAATGGATGCATCCGTCGTCGAATTTTCGCAGCGATTGACCCGCAAGTAGGCATGGGTTACAGTACAGTGGCAGGTGGTATTTATCAATTGATACTGCGCCTAGAGTCTGGGGTGCCTGAACCAAAAACTCTTCTTATCTTCCGTGCAGCCGTACATCCCCATTCCAAATTACGACCCCACTCGCTCGCCTTGACAGCATTCTAGAGCAATCATTCACCTGTCAAATCATCAATACAAAACTCGCTTTATCATCCATCTCCTTCGTCTTTCCTTCCTCTCCGAGTCCCTCTCTTTTATCTCATCTTCTCGTCTACGAAACAAAGGAAATATGAGGGTTAAACTCGAGGACCTCCCACCGGAGAAACGCGCGGCCGTACAAGACTTCAAGAACGATATAACGAGCGTGTTCAACGACCTCTACGAAGACAGATGGGACCAGGAACGATGGGATAGAGCCGTGGGTAAGCAACCTTGCTGAAATACATCTGGAGGTTATCTCGATTGACGTTTGTGCGCTTTGTCCCCAACCTCTCGATCTTGGTGGTGGACTCTCTATCTTGACTTGTGGTCGTGCTAATGCTATGATGCGGACGTGATGTAGACCGGTATACGAGGATACATGACACGGATCTCCTCATGAAAACTATCAATAGTAAACAGAAATCTTCCGGAGAGTTTTGGGAGAACCTGAGGGAAGAATTCATGAAAGGCCCACCTATCTTTGTCAGGTGAGCTTCACTCTCGCTCCACACATAATCTTCGCTCTCACCAATATCACCTTTACACCTCCGTCCAATTTCCTTCTGCATACATTACCTTCGGGCCACGCAATCAACGCGCTTCGGCTCGACCCCATCAGACGGGGATGGAAGAGTCCCTTGTTGGGCAAAAGCATGAGCTTGGGTTGGTTGGATGACCTCATGAACGGCGAGTCCGGTTTCGAGTGGGTAAAAGGTCAAGACGAATGGGAAGACGGATGGAGAGACAAAAAATTGCTCGTCCTGGAGTTTTGGACTTCGTGAGTCTCTAACCCTCCCCCACCGAATTGATCCGCCTTGACCAGACTTTTGTTCCAATTCTCTGTAGGTGGTGCGGGGTAAGAATCTTCAACCCCTCCGTGTGTCCCAAAGGAGCGAATGATGACCGTCGTTGGTTCTGTATTTTCTAGCCTTGCCTCCGAGCCTTCTCGCAGTTCACTCAGCTCGCCGAGACTTACGATGCATCGGTCTTGATGGCCGGCATCAACTCTGAGGAGATCTTCTCAGGGGACGAGATTGACATCGATTCCGTCTTCTCTTTCGTTCAAACAAGGAACGACATGAATTTTCCGGTCGTCGTGGATTCGGAACGGACGGCTTTACGAGGTGAGTGGAATTAAGAATATTGTTCTTTTTTCGCAGTGGAAATCTGCCTTCTGATTATTTTTTTCACACAGAACTGTTTGATAAAGCGGGGAGAAGGGCAGTGCCCACCGGTAAGTCTTCACCTCCTTGATCCTTCTCACGGTTTTCCCTTGCTTTTCCCGATCCTCTCGGCTATTACCACATGGCCAACCCCTTACGTCTTCCGTTATTGTTGTCTTTTTTTCTTTTTGATAAGGCCGTCCGGTCCCCCTTTCGACGCGCCGAATGGTACCAGAGGTGTTGGGGGGCTTGGTGAAACACTCTTTATGCCTTACCCACTGACCTTTTCACCTTGCATTCTTCTGATTTTTGCTCCGTCTCCGTCTTTGTCTCGAGACTTCCGGACTGATCCACTCATGTTCGAAAACCCAAGTCATCATCGTTTCGATCAGGGATGGGGTCGTCCATTTTGTTGGGGACCCGGCGGATGTAGGCGAGGCCGTGGATAGGTTGTTAGGCGATTATTGAGTGTGTTTTTCCCCTTGCTTTCCTTCTTTCCGGTTCCCTTCTATTCTTATCCTGTTGATTCGGGGTTTTCATCCTGCCCTGGGCGCCATCTTGCCCTCAGTTCAAAGTTTCCCCATCATTCCTCGTCTTTCATCTCCCTACCACGTCTCCCTCTCTCCCTCTCGTGTCCTCATGTAAACGTCATCGACGTCCTAAAAAGATCAAAAAGCCCAGCATCTCTTTACCTTCTCGCGCATATGGGCCCTTCAGACTAGTGAGATACAAATCCGCATATCTCTCTGGACGGGCCCGGGCCCATCTATTCCACATACAAGATTGTACCCTTCCGGCATCTTTTGTACACATGCCCACTTCCCTCCATGAACTCACCCCCTCTGATTTTGCTAAATCCCTTTCTTTTCCTGTCTGTGTCAGTTCGTTCCTTTTTTTTGTCATCTCGCCTCACTTCACTTCACCCCATCCCCATCTTATCTAATCTCCGATCACCTCCCCCCCATTCTTCCTTCCGTCTCCATTTGATCTCTTGTTATCTGCTGCCCCTCTCAAGTCTTGTTTTCGAATTTGTTTCCCTCTCATTTGCTTCCCCTGCCTCCTCTCTCATTGTTTATGATCTATCACGCTTACGTGGCATGCACATATGATATGTGTATGTTAGCGTTTCCCCTTCCACCTTTTGTTTCACTCTCAAACTACATTGTGTCGCTATTGACATTTCTTAAGTTCCTGCAAATATACCCCCACCTGGTCTACTCTCCTGTATTCCCGCATCCAAGTGTGAGAGCGCATTGTCACGGGATTGCACATTCCATGGCTCGATGGTTTCGTTGCAGTCATTTCTTTCTCTCACACAATTTGCTCCCGTAACAAATATCAGATACTGTACCAAACTTCTGATACGGAACCATTTGTCAACGCGTGTTTCGAAAAGGTGCTACGCGCTGGGCCCGGAGTAGTGGGTGTGAACCCGGGTGTTTGGATTTTCTTTGGACGTTCAAACGTTCCTATTCACTTCGGAACTCCCGTGTCGTCACCCAGTGAGCTTCGAACAGCCAGCCATTGTTGCGCGAGGGTGAGTGTGTGGTATAGACTCCCATTGCTGCGTGGTTGACTCGTGATATCCCTCTACCGTGGACGGCGCCCGCAAGCGTTCGCAGAGCTCCTCGGTTCCTGTGCTTTTCACGTAGCTCATCTCACTGTAGTCAGCCCAACTACAAGATCACATGGGTTCCATGGCGTGAACCTAAGCACCGTAGGGCGCACACGATTGTATGTGCGTGCAAGTAACTATGCACACCCACTGAGGTTGACAGCCGGGTCTGATTAACGAGAAAGTGCCGATTAGGGGAGTGCGAGAGGAAGGTCTAAGCTAAATGGGGGTATGTTATGCACAGGAAAAACAAGAGAGGATAAAGGAAGAACAGAAGGAGTAGCTACATGACCAAGCATCCGCCTCTTTCTGATCATGACCGTGTGGCGCCGCCGGTACGGATATACATTCCACAGAATCCTATTGACAAGTGACCCTGAGCGTGTTCCGTGAGTTCGTGTGTTCAGTTTCTTCTTTTCTCCCACCGTTAATGTACCCTTTTTTGAGTGAGGAGAGAATTCTGTTATGTTTTATACTCAATCAATCCTACGGGTTCTTCGCCATCGATAAATTCCACCACCATCACTTCGTCCGTGTGGGTATAGATTCCAATACACAAAAGAAGCCGTCTCCCAGCCAACCTATATCGTCACACTTGCCCCACGGACTTCAAACGAATACTTCAATTCAATTTGTTTCTTCAACAGAACCGGCTACCACCAAAGAGGAAGAGGGGGTATCTCGTCTTTAGCGGAACATGACCACGGTTTACCAGTTTACTTGAGGTCTGTAAACTTGTCCGTAGCCTAAGGGCGTCCCATCAGTTCCGCATAGCCGTACCGATGAGGAACGTTACCTCAACAAGCAACCTCGAAGTCCCAACCTCCCTTGAGGAATGTCCTGCATCAGGTACAATATGAAATTCAATCTCCGGCCAAACTCTTTTCAACTCCCAAGCCGTCTTAGCCTGCAATTAGACCATCACGTCAAAACCAATGAAGAATGCAGGGCTGGCGGAACGACCGGGACGCGGACCCACCGGACACACAACGTCATATCTGCCCTGAACGACAATACAAGGAATGTGCCGGCTGCCATGATACGGGTGAACGTTCGGCATCTCACGGCATCAGCATCAGAAAGTCATGGCGTACATCTTATCGATCTCCTCTTTCTCCAGAAGTTGCCCTTCGCGCATGAACCCCTGATTTTCAATCAGCCAGCCTGCGGCGCAGCCGATGGGACCTTACGAGGACGTACGCTATTGATGAAATAGTGGTTCTCTATCCTGGAGAACGCACTGAGAGCGGTGCCCCATAGTTGTTAGTTCCACGAGGATTTAAGAGACTACGCGACAGACACACTTTGCCCAATCATCTTTCTCAGCTTCCGCTAGGTAAGCTGGGTCGACGAACAACCTCGAAGTGGCCATCCTACATAATCAAAGCATCAGCGGTCTAATTGTTCTGACCCACAAGGTCAAGTACGTACTCCCATCGTGACCACGCCTTGGCAGCGTTCTTCCTTACCGTATCATTGGTGGAATTGAGCCGGGCGTGATATGCGAGGATCAAATCACCCCTCTCAGCCTCAGGGATTGGTGCGAGGTAATCTTCCCTGTTCCGTATTCAGTACCCGGTGCACCGGACGAAACTTGTAAGGTACCCTACCATGCGTCAGGGAAGATGAAGGATGTTCCTTCTTGGTAGAAAAAGCGGAGCTCGCTAACGGATGAGTGGGCCGGGGTCATCGAATCTCTTGTAGGCCGTTACATACCTCTTGCGAAGCGTGAAGATCCCACTGCCAACGCTGTGAGGTTTCCGAGCTTGCGGTCAGGGCTACGGTCCTCACCGCAACACCAGTGATTTTACACGGTCAGGGTGAGACTGCAAAGGGCTCAGTCACACGCACGTAATCAGGTAAACGCAGATCCATACCTGGGCGTAAGCCAAGGAGAGTGTGGAACCCTTGAAATGCCGTCAGCTCGGGAGACCAGATAAGTCGCCGCTCAGCTCGACGCACCCAGGAGCCTCCAAACACGTGCCACTTTTCAATTTCAAGATGTTCTCGGATCCTTTCGATGTCCCTTGGGGGTGGGGGTTTAGAACGTCGTACTCGATTAAAAGTGTTATGCGTGAGGTCATACTTCACTAAGTCCCAAGTTGTGTTTTCCTCGAGACACGCGCTCCTAGGTAGGGCAGGATGGTTAACATTGGGTGCTACACAGCACAGAGACGTGTACTGTACAGTGACATACGGGGTTGATTTCCCGGATCCACGCTGATCGAACAGGACGATTCTGTACTTCTGCGGGTTGAAGAAGCTCCTGTCCTTCGGATCAGTTCCGCCTCCGGGCCCACCTAACACGCAAGGGATGTCGATTGTGAATTATTTACAAGAGGATCTGTGGGTGGGACGACTAACCGTGGAGAAAAACGACTGTACGGGGGGTAGTGAGATCAGACTCTTGGTGACCGGTGGAATTCTCTGGTAGGCCCACCTGGAATACCGTCCTTGTTCCCACTCTGTTCATAACTAAAGAACGCAAAGGAAGGGTTCGATATGAGATCGTCGTGTGTTCAGATCTTCAGAGATCTCTCCCAGCCACGATAGGCGGTGATCTAACGTCTCCCCCACCGATAACCGGGGGTGCAAATAACGAATCTGAGTCACTCACTAGAGAGTATGCAATGGGGACACACTAAGCATTCCAGAATCGTAAGGTTCGATCGGAGGGTACATGTTCAGTGGATTCGAGAGTTAGATGTTAGATGGTTGTACTGGCAGCTGACACGGTCGTGGATGGCGTAGGGTACGTCGTAAGCGATGGGAGCTGGTGGGAGACAGATGATGGGAAGGGCTTGATTTGGATCATCTCTGGCGATTCGTAATGCATAATGCATAATCCCTCATGATGACCTCATGATGTTCACCAGGTTTTTCCGATGTTCGTGAATAACTTCCCTAAATTTTTCGCGGTGGCCAGCCCTTTCTCCTGTGCAAAACTCGTGAATATAGGCAAAATTATACACATCCGACGACGTTAATTGGGCGAAATTCCCTCCGTTTCACCAGTGCCATCCAAATCAGAGACGCTCGGAGTCATTCCTTCTCAATCGGAGGGGGGGGTGGGACCTCTATGTTCGACGGTGCGACCATAGCGACTTCATCGCTCTCCTCGCTCTTCCTCGCTTGCTTGTCTTCGGTTCCTGAGCGGCTGCGGATAGGTCCTTTGGTATATGCGAGACGAACGGGTTCGGAGGGTGTAGGGTCAGCAGGGAACTTGAACGACTTGTTCATCGTACCCTCCCTCCTCCGGCCTGTACATGCTGGTTGTCTGGATGTTCCTTCCTCTTCGACGTCTGATTTTTCTTCCACTTCCTCGGGTATGGGCCCCAACGTCTGCTGGGATGGCGGAGTATCTTGGTTTGCGGTTGGGCTGGCTGGCGAATTCCGCACTGTGGGTACCCATTAATGATGATTCACGTGGGTTTTGGGTTGGGTGTTTGCGTGGGCGTTGGTAAGACTTGCTTGAGATATCGGCTGAGGCCAAGGATGCGAGGATGAGGAAGGGGTCTGAGGATTCCCGAGATAAAACTGCTGGGTCGGTACCATCCTAGAATGACGGCGCGTCAACAAGAGAAAAAGCTAGAGGTCGCGAATGGATAAGCCTCTACCTTTTCTCCGGAGACACGTAAGGCCCTATTGTGGCCGGGCGGTGGATATGCTCAGCTGCAACGCCCTCTGGTACTCAACTCCTGGACCAGAGGCGCCGAAACTTCCCCTATTTGCCTGAGTAGCCATTGGGGTCTCAGCTGGGGTGGTGCACACAAAGTGGATCGTATCAATCTGGATCTTATTACTCCAACCCATACCCATCTCCTCTAGGGCTGTGTGCTCCTCAGAAGCTCTGGATCCTGGACCGTCCCAAAACAGACACTGATACTAGATGTATTCATTGTGGTACACGTTCTGACACAGGCGAAGTTTGAGGGAAACGCGCCCCGGTTGTCCCCAACGCAAGTTGGATCGAGTATTCGGTGTCCAGTTCGAGGTCAGAAAACTTCGTAGAAGCATTCTGTAGCGGGTTTGGGATCGAAGCAAGGCACGGCCGATTCTTGTAGATATCCAGAGAACGTAACTTGGAAGTGGTAAATTCCAACGGCGACCCTTCAACTGTGATCGACATCTAGGTCACGTCTCATAGCTATGGGGACCTATAACCAGTGGCGTTGAGCGCGTAAGCTGGAAGAAACCTCATGTACATTCAACTTTGGTGGCACTGGAGAACGCTTGCCAAAAGTTTCCGATAGTTCATCCTGTAACGACAAAATTTCGTCATCTTGTTTCTTGTCCTCGGCGTGGTTCTGATAGACGGCAATGTTGACGATCGATCCAGCGGTCACACCAGGAGGCAGTAATAACGATGGAAACCCGATGAGATGGGCCTGTTCGCCCAGGAGGATCTAACGTAAAGAGCACGGTTCAACTCAACGTACTCCTTGAACGCTTTGGAACCTAGCATAAACAGAATCAACGAGGGAGACGCCGTTGTCGCGGAGGCGCGGGATCAAAAGGCGCGTTATTCGAATTGATCACTCCCAACCTTCCCCTTCGTATCGCCCGGTAATAACCTCAGGCTCAACCCACGACAATGGCGAAAGGCGACGCAGATGGTCGGTAACCACTGCAGACCCTATGCGTTATTACAGATCCAAGCGTGATGCCACACACCAGACAGTCGTTTCAACATATAAGATTTTCGGCTTCATGTCCTCAGGAAAATACGGACGCGTGTACAAAGCCATCAGCAAGGATGGCACTAACAGTGTGCACGCGATAAAAGCGATGTCGTCACTTACACCGGAGTCGGTTAGAGTGTCAACTTCAGCGTACTCGGCTAGGAATGTATCCCAGGCATGGCCAGCGTCAGAAATGACGATCCGTTCGGGGAGATAACTGAGAACGGGGATGCCGACGATTTTGTACCAACAAGGGAGGGGTAATCCGGGGAGCTACCAGAATCTGGGGTGCCCTGACTGGTAGTACCGTTGTCTGTCCAGGGATAACCAGACTGAGTGATGGGGGAATCCCCACTACCTGCGAAGTAATCCTTCGTTTTGCCCTTGAGGGTCATGATGTTGGTCAACGGGTTGGCCTTCACCTTAGACAAGAAGAGTCCACCGTGGTTTCCACCTGGGGATTGAATGTTTCTGAATCGCCATTTGACCGCGAAACCGCCGGCGAGGAGGGGCACATTGCTCACCTGGCGGACACGTACCCTGACTTTGAAGGGTGGGTGCTTGGGGGGGTGTTGAGGGCCTGCTGAGTGCGTATAAAAAAGCAAATAGAAATCGTGGGAGCGGTAATCGGCAATCCGCGCCCTGACGCAGCAGTTCGCTTCTCGGTCAACGTGACATGAGCGTGACCTGACTCTGTTTGAGTGAGGCGCGACCACATCCACGATGGAGAAAGACGCGGAAGGTTTCTATGCCCCAGCTTTGGATTCCAAGCCTGAGGCCCCACCTGAACAGGAAAATAGTGCGTATCTCAATTTCTTTTTGGCAGGGCGGTCAGCCACAAATACCGACCCGGAGAGTTGCTGATCAAACGCAAATCGGCGATTAGAGACGGATCTCATCAAATCCACGTTCGATGTTACTGTACGTCGTGTCGAGCCTCTTCATTTGTTGAGTGTTCCTGATGAAGAGTGGGTGGGCGAATCTGTTTGGTTTTCTTTCAGGTTACGGTTGGAGATCAACAGCTGGATCCAAATTCGCCGTTGTACAGTGTCAAGACATTTGAAGAATTGGGATTGTGCGTTTGTTGAATCAACTCTAAGCTGCGAGAGTAGGCTAAGGGTTGATCGCAATCGCAATTTGCCACTATAGAAACGAAGACCTACTGAAGGGGATCTACAATATGGGCTTTTCGAAGCCATCGAAAATTCAAGAACGCGCTCTGCCTCTGTTACTCAAGGACCCGTGCGTGTACCTTATTTCATGATTATCTTCGCGAGCCTAACCATTCCCAAGTCCTCAACACATGATCGGTCAATCACAGTCTGGCACCGGAAAAACCGCCGCGTTTGTGTTGACTATGCTCAGCCGAATCGACTATAACAAGAACGAGCCTCAGGTAACGGGATACGAATAGAGGCACAGTGTGTTGTGGGCTGACCAAGTGTCCCTTCAGGCAATTTGTTTAGCCCCCTCACGAGAGTTAGCTCGTCAGATCATGTCTGTTGTTACAACTATGGGCAAGTTCACCAAGGTTATCGCTGAATTCGCTATCCCCGAGCAACTGCCGAAAGATGCCACTCGGGTGTCTGCGCACATCATAGTTGGAACGCCGGGTACGGCCGTCAGCTTGATCACAAGGGGTGTGATCAAGACATCTGCCGTCAAGATATTTGTCCTTGACGAGGCCGATACCATGGTAGATAAGCTGGCTTTGGGTCCACAAGTTCTGAAAGTCAAAAGGTAACGGGGAACCTGATCATCCTCCCAGACATGAACTTACACCTCGTCCGAGTAGGTCTTTACCAACCAACTGTCAGTTGGTATTGTTCTCGGCTACATTCAGCGATCAGGTCAAGGCGCACGTCAACAACCTCGCCCCGGGTGCTAATAAGATCGAGTTGAAGAGGAACGAGATCTCCGTGGACACCATCACCCAGTTCTACCTCGATTGTAAGAACGAAGACGCCAAGTACGATGCATTGGTCGGTCTGTACCACCTTTTGACGATTGGGCAGAGTATCATCTTCTGCAAGGTGATCAGTCTACGAAAGTCTCATTTTAGACGCTAGAAGCTGATTATGTCACCCTAGGCGAAGAAGACTGCTGACAAGATTGCGGAGCGGATGACGAGCGAGGGTCACAAAGTCGCTTCACTTCACGGTTCGAAGGAAGCGATGGATCGTGACGCCGTCATGGACCGTTTCCGCGATGGTCAGGACAAAGTGTTGATTACAACGAACGTTATTGCCCGAGGTATCGATATCCCACAAGTGAACATGGTGGTGAATTATGACTTGCCGATGATGAGCGAGAGGCAACAAGAACCTGGGGTTAACGATCGGTTGGACCTTATTCCGGACGTTGAAACGTACATCCACAGGATAGGTATGGAACGCTGGGGCCGCCCCTTTGGAAGGAAATTAATTCGGTCAACTCTAGGACGTACGGGCCGGTTTGGCAGGAAGGGTATCTCTGTGAACTTTGTTCACAACCAGAAGTCGTTTCAAGACATGATGACCATCCAGCAAGCCACTGGCAAGACGATCACAAAGGTGGAGACCGGCGATTATGACATGATGGATGAGGTTGGTCTTGTTATCGTTTTCAGGGTATTGGCCACATGACTGACATTTACATGCACACCGAACCTTATTACAGCAATTGAGGGCAATCCTGAAGAAGAAATAAGTAGACATCAGGCTGGAGCTAGGCGAACGCCCCCAAAGCGTACATCAATTCTTAATGTGTTCACGACCCTCAAAACAACATAATCCTCTACTCATCTTCCCTGCACCCTCTTTGGACACGTGTAATACGGATGTTCGATATAATTTAACGTGTTCCCATTTTATCGTACGACAGTCATGCTGTGGGTCTTGTATAGAACATGTGATCTGAGATGACCGTAATAGAAATCGACTTAGGGGGGATGAACGTTTGTCGGTCTTTATTCCGAAAAATCAAGTACATAGCCGTATATGGTGTACATCGGTGTGTGGGGTAAACAAGGGTTGGGTTGATGGCCACGAGGGGATCATGGGGTATTACCAGGGTCAGGGATTGGGACCTCCCTCCTTCGCCTAAAGAGTGAATTGGTGAGTACGCTGCTTTATACGTGAAAGGAGGGACAAGTAATTGGTATTAACGTACAGCTCTTGAACTGAAACGGTGTGGGATAAAGGTTCATGGTTCGTTAGCAGAGGGGTTCAAACGGACCAGACTCCAGTGAAACGAGAACGCCGTCGATTGTCAAGCGCGGTAACTCACCTCGAATCACAAAGTTGGCCAGGATTGCGAAGAACAACAAAGCACTGATAACGACGAGCCCAAAAATTTGGTCTGCGTGAAGGTGAGATAAGGAATTGGTCGTCAGCTGAGAGGGTCGGATAGTAACACGAGCGTGTGGGCTTACCAAAATGACCTGGATCTCGCCTCCGAATCATACTGATGCGATGTTGGTACACGATCCAGCCGTAAGCCTAGATAGATCCCGTCAGTTCAATGCGATTCGGACGATACGACGGGTAACTTACGACGATCCCTACGCTGATGGCAGCATAGAAATACGCAAATTTCCTAGCGACATCGTCCTTTGAAGCGTTGAAAAGCGCGAGGGCCAATGTGCCGATCAATACTCCAGTGTTAAGATACGAAACCCATGCTGGAGACAAAACGGGCGATAGATTGATGAACAATTTTGTCAACCTTTTCACGGGCACCCCTTTTCACTTCCCCAGGTCTCAAAAAGTACGTACTTCGTTCATTGGCGAACCATACTTTAGCCTCGACCTTGATCGAGGTTGCAATTTTCTTCGGGACCCTGACCTGGGGCGGCAACGAGTTGATGGCATGATAATCTCTGACGGCGGGCATGTTCCCTTCATCATCCACCTCTGCATCCGGAATTCCATCCGCTCTAGTATACCTTGGTCTAGTGCTAAGGTCTTTCGGGAGAGAGGCGAGGGCGGCGGGAGAGAACGGGGTCAACAAGTCGGTCATGGCGACCCACGAGCGACGGATAAGTCCACCGCTTGAGTCGGCTCTTTTACGACCGTTCGACAAAGCATTCACTTCCGCGGTCGGGCGCAGGTGGGCGATGCCGTCA
The DNA here is from genome assembly GCA_014904855.1 of Thelephora ganbajun. Taxonomy (NCBI): domain Eukaryota; kingdom Fungi; phylum Basidiomycota; class Agaricomycetes; order Thelephorales; family Thelephoraceae; genus Thelephora; species Thelephora ganbajun. The sequence goes on from MU118022.1 coordinate 82,255, forward strand.
GCGCTTGGACTCGAACTGGTTGGATCGGACATCGTGGTAGATGGGGCCAGCAGGTGAGGTGGATGAAATCCTGGAAGGGCGTCGGGATTTTTTCGATCACAAAACCATGCACGTTCGTAGTCATCGGGTAACAATTCTACTTCATTTGGGTTTTGAAGTCCGACTACATCTTACTACAACTGGGATTTGTAGTCTAACTACAGGCATAACAAACAGATTCGTAAACGGTTTGTTACCAGCAGTCGTTACCGTCGACTCGTTCCGGAACGCGAGAGTTGCGTCTCGAATGTTCTTAGACCATCGAATCCCTTTTATCTTATAAGTAACCCGTCACTCGGGCTCCTACGGTGAACCACACTTACTCCTTAACTCGTTCATCGTGCGTACACTATGGGACAAGACTACTACAAGCTATTAGGCGTCGATAGGAACGCCTCCGAAGACGAGATCAAGAAGGCTTACAAGAAGATGGTAAGCACGCTCATTTCTGAAATTCATTTCACCGACGTCATCCTGCATCCCTAAGGCCCTGAAATGGCATCCAGACCGTAATGCCGGCTCAGAGTCTGCCTCGAAGAAATTCAAAGAGGTAGGTCAATATGCATGATACCATCACATTAGCTCCCGATGTTGATCCAACTTCCATAGATCTCCGAGGCCTTCGAGGTCTTAAGTGATAAACAGAAGAGGACCATTTACGATCAATTAGGTGAAGAAGGACTCAAGGGAGGAGGCGGAGGTCCTCCTCCCGGTGCTTCCGGGTTCTCCAGTTTCCCTGGCGGAAGCTTTGGAGGTTTCCCTGGTGGGGGAGGAACGTTCAACTTCACTACATCCAGCCCCGGGGGTGGGTTTAGTGGAGGCGGATTCAACCCAACGGACCCAAACATGATCTTTGAGTGAGTACTTCGGTGGTTCTGGTCATGAGATCGAAGGTTCTAATTCTACCCCAGGCAGATATTTGGTAGTTTTGGCGGATTTGGAGGTATGGGTGGTATGGGTGGTGCCAGAAGCAGGGGAGCGTCAATGTTTGACGATGGCGATGATATGGGGCCATTCCCCAGCTCGGGCGGTATGCCGGGAGGTATGCCAGGCAGCAGACCAAGTTCTGGCCGACGCTCGCCACGAACATTCACTCAGCCTACACAACCAAATGAAATCTCGAAACCCCTTCCAATTTCACTTGAGGATCTCTACCAAGGTGTGACCAAGCGTATGAAAGTTTCACGGAAGTTACTGGGCGGCGGGACAGAAGAAAAGGCAAGTTGGCCAGACCTCCAAGGCGTCTCATGAAGGGGTTTGATCCTGATATGTCCGGTTGGCAGGTTCTGGAGATCAACGTGCTCCCAGGATGGAAATCTGGAACGAAAGTCCGCTTCCCTCGAGCAGGGAACGAACAGCCTATGGGGGAATCACAGGATCTCGTCTTTGTTGTCGAGGAAAAGCCACACCCGACGTTTACGCGAGGTGGTAATGACCTCATCGTTGCCCAGAAGTTGCCACTCGTCGAGGCGCTCACAGGAGAAGGGGGGAAGAGGATAATTGAGCAGCTAGATGGAAGAAAACTACAGGTGTTGGTACCGTTGGGGGTGGTCAAGCCTGGACAGCAGACAACCATATCCGGTGAAGGCATGCCAGTGCGGAAGGAGGGTCAGGTGCACAAGAAAGGTGATCTGATCGTGAGATGGGAGATTGTGTTTCCCAACCGCCTATCGCCGTCGCAGAAGGAGGGGATCAAGAAAGTGTTGGGTTGAGGAGGATGCATTGTGTTGATTTGGGATATGTATTCTATCGTCGATGTTTAGATGGACGATCATTTCTCTGTACACTTAATCGTTGCATGCACTGTATCAGCACAATAATCTTTGCTTAGTATCAGTTCACAGCCACGACAAAGCGGATACCGACAATCTTCCTCGCCTCGTATTTGGAGGACCACACCGAACACTCGTGGGAGATTCAATGCGACTGTGATCGGGAGCTGTAAGAATGAAACGAGCATTGCCCCCCCCTACTACTCTCTTCCTTGGACGCTACCGAAATGAAAGAGTCGACATGTTTTCCTCTAAAGGCTCCTATCACCCCCTCCCAAAAAAACGGGTATACAGGCGTCCTGCGGATAACTCTTTTGCTGGGCGGAACTTTGTGCCATGACATAAAACCAATCACACTCACAGCCGACACGCAACGAGGCAGCCCTCGTTTCGCCCTAGGCGTGTTCGATTTGTCATCTTCGCCGCGTTTCTGCCCAAAACCCTCGAGGACGTCACCTCTCCGGGCGCCTGGCAAAGGTCAGTTTGTCTTCGAGATGCCCGGATCCTGTGATCTCCGGATTCAAGCTCTGGTCTTTGCGTTTTTCAAGGAGATGGATAACACCGATTGTTTTCGCGGATGTGCGTGTCACGGGCATGTTCGTATCTTTGCAATCTTTTCCCATTCAAATTTACCAGAAATAAAGACACTCCGTCATCGATGGAGGAATCGGCCGGGATCATCCCAAACACCCTCGAGCTTTAAATGAAGTGGTTACTACATCTCCCGTTTTCTCACCTCCTTCACGTCCATCATCAAGGTCCAGCCCTTGGCTTTTCCCCATTTTCTCACTTGCAGTGCATCCACACGCGTTTTCTTGCTCCCATCGCCATCACCGACCTATATATCCGCCTTCTCTCCCTCTTACACCCGGGTGTTTCCCCCATGCTCTAAGCCTCTGACGACTCACTTACGCCTCCTCCGCACCACTACCTCCCTCGGGCGACTACAACCCTTTTTGTTTACCGTTCATAGTTTTTCTCTTCACTACACTCCCTCCTACCACCCACCCTCTCTGACTCAGTATGGCTATTGAGAATTATTCAACTTCTTCTCAGAGGGCTGTTTGTTGTCGCATACTGGGTCTTGAACCCTCCGCTACCCGCGAAGAAGTAAAATCGGCCTACAAACACTTGGTATGTTTTCATTTCTCTTTGCCTTCTCTAGGCCCTGGCCCCACCCTCCGCAAGAGATTTCATTTGTGGTGGCGGTACTCAAAAATATCTCCGACCCTATCTAGGCTCTCAAATGGCATCCAGACCGACAAAAATCACAAAAAGAATATGCAAAGGACCGTTTCGTCGAGGCAAGTCCACTCTCCACATAATTCACATATTCCCAACCTGACTCGGCTTTTTTTGTTTTCCCTATTTTTTTAATTCTTAGATTCACGAGGCCTACCAAACCCTGATGGACATGACCTCAACACCCTCTCCGATGCCAAGGAACGCGTCAAGTTTCACCTCGCCACCGTCAACCCCTGCATCGAAACCTTCCGAATTTTACTCTCAAAGTGCTGGAAGCACCAGTTCGTGGACTTCTTCAGGACCCCCATCCAACGCCTCCACCCCACGGACATCCACTGATGAGCTCCCTACTCCCAGAGCAAGTAAGCATGCCAGGACACATTCAAAGACATCGACCGATGGGTTCCGAAGGGCACGAACAAGAACCCTTTCCAGGGTGAAGAAGAGGTACGTTTTGTCGTCCGTCCTCATTGCGTCGGGTCGAAACTGATTCCCATTTACAGTGACAGGGCCCAGTTCACGCGCACAGAGTCATCCAGCAGCAATCACTCGCAAAACTCTCCCAAATCTCATCACCCAAGCCGCCATCATCATTCGAGCAGATCTCACAAATCTGATCGTTCAGAACCCTCCTCATCGGAGCCATCTCGCTCTTCGTCGGGCAAAGGGAGAGGGAGAACATCCTCTTCAAAGCATGCGCACTCTCATTCAGAGCGTTCTTCGAATCGTTCTGATAGATCTGACCGAGATGACCATTACCGACACCGCAGCCACCGACATCGCTCCCGTTCGCGGTCTCGCTCCCGTTCCCGTGACCGCTCCGAGCGCTCTGAACACTCGAGGCACTCCGACAAGGGGAAGGAGCGAGAGAAGGACAAGGGTAAGGAGACGAAGGTGGAGGAGCCCGAGGTTAAAAAGGAGAAAGCCGAGAAGAAGTCGACAAAGCCGCACAAAAAGACAGACAAAGAGAGAGAACCGTCATCTAAGGAGAAGACGGACAAGGTCGAGGAAGAAGTCGATGACCCTCCACCCCAGACTTCCGAACCTCCCCTTCGTCCGCCGATCGTTGGCATCCCACTGCGACCAAGTCGCGCTCCGGACACAAATAACTCGGATTGGATCTTCCCTCTTCCTCTTACTTTGGAGGAGCTTTACTCCGGCACGAATTACAGGTTCCAGATCACCAGGCAACTGCGGAACTCTCACAGCCCCGACCCACACCCAACATCTACTCCAAAGTCAACTCATTCTCCGCTCGATGGCGAGACGAGCACCTCCACGATCCACGTCAACGTCGACATCCCGCCTGGCGGCTACAAGAACATGACCCAGATGCGGTTCGAGGGTATCGGAAATCAGCGGAAATCCGATGGAACCTTCCAGGATATTGTCTTTGTCGTCCAGGAAGTCCTTCATGATCGCTTCATCAGAATCCAGGACGACCTTGTAGCTAGGATCGAACTGACGTGGGACGAAGCTCTTCAGAAGGAGGATGTCATCCTCGTCGATGGATTGGGTGGCGAGAAGGTTGAGGTTCCTATCCCAAAGGTCCCAGATGACAGCAAGGAGACCAGGATTCCAAAGGCTGGGATGCCGATCAGGAACGCCAAGGACGAGGTTACCGGTCGAGGCGATCTAGTCATCAGGCAAGTCTTTCTTTTACCCTGCTCTTTGTCAAAAACACTGACCCATCGAAACGCCACACAGATGGGAATTTGTTTTCCCCCAAAAGCAGTCGAGCTCGAAATGGCAGGCCCTGAAATCCAAGTTCAGCTGGCAATCGCCTAAAGCCTCTGCATCTTGAACCATCGGTTTCTGGGATGTCTCTTTAGGTCTTGTACGGGTCGAACGAGGGTGAATAAATCGCTTCGACGCTTCAACAAATGTGTCTTGCTGGTCGATTCGTGTTCCTTGCATTGCGATTCTCTCCCCTATGACCCTTAGCATCAAACCTATCCCTTTCCTCGGTTCCCTCCTATCTCCCTCCATCTTTCCTTCGTTTCTTTTCCCCGCGACCTGGTGTGTATACGGCCTATCTATACATAGTCGTTTTTCCACTTCTTCATTTCCGCTGCCCCACACATGCGGGAGTCATACTGGACATCAACTCCCCACGCCTTTCATGAACATATCACGACCACTCATACCGTGTATATACGCTGCATCCTTCATCTCTTTTCCGGTTTCTCAGTTCCATTCATCTCCCCCCATCTCATTTCATCTCATCCCATCGGCATCTGTTTCTCATCCATACTGTCTTCCACCTCTCACAAACTTATTCCAGTATTTTTCCCCACCCCTCCACCTTTCCAACAGATTTCTCTTTAATCCTGTATCGCAGTTCCTTTTCTCATTGTTCATTCTGTCTATAGCTGTCATCCCTGTACTAATGTGTACGTTTCTCTCCGTGGGGCCTTGGGGTCACCATCGTATTCTTCTTCGGTTTTTACATAGCTAGTGTAATGTAGTTCTTCCCCACGTAGTACTCACTGATTTCCTTGCAATCAATACATGTGCCGTTATCGATTACCAGCTCTATAAATTTCTTCCATTTGCTACACCGGGTGATGTGCGTGAAAGACGTCAAGGAAGGATGCTAAAAGTGTACTTTGTTAGTAGGTGGACGGGTTCAGGCCCATATACATCAGAAACATTGCTCGAAGCGTGGGGTACCGGCGGCAATGAATTTGAGGCGAATGTCAGCGGCAGTTTGCGATTCTGGTTGTTCGATCAGTATCGTCACCGTCCTCTACTTCGTTATGTCGCTTCCTCCAAACACCCATAAGGACGAGCCGTCAGTCCCAAAAAATCGACCACCGTTATCGATGTAGGTGAAAGCATATCAAAACATTTCGCACCACTGACGCGAAATGGGCACTAGTATGGGTCGTGAGGCCAACATCCGCTCGATAAAAGCTTTGGAAAAGCAAATCGAAGAGGGCGAGGGGGACCTAATCGGGCTCAAACGCGCCCGAAATTCGTTGTTGAACATATCCACCCGTGTGCCTCCTGAGATCCTGGGACGCATATTCGTTCGATGCCTCGTTCGGAATACGGACTACTCCCTGCGCTCTCCGTCACACTTTGACGGGTTGCGAAAGGGATCTTACAACTTCCTCCTCGTTTGCCACCACTGGTTCGAGGTTGCATCCCTCACCCCGGGGCTTTGGGACTTCTGGGGAAACACTTTACAGGACTGGAAGAAACGGTATCACCGCTCCAGATTTGTCCCCCTCGACTTGGTGTTGGATGGAAATAAATGTGACTCCTGGGAATCCTTCGATGAGTCCCTCCAGAATGCGGTCGGGGGTCGCGTCACGCGAGGGACCATACGACAAGTCCATCTAAACTCCCACGATATGAACACCCTGACCTCCATCATTTCGTCACTGACCCCCGACGACGAAGGTGCCCAGAACGAGAACATTGAATCGATCATTGTGCGGAACTGGGGACCTCATCCTGTGGATGTATCAAAGTTTTTGGCTCGGTCCCGCCTCTCGAAGTTACGTTTGCTCGACCTCTCTGGAAACGTTCGAATTTTGTCGTGGGACTTCCTGGCATTCCGAACTACACTTCTTACCGCCCTTATGCTTGGAATCAACGAACTCTCATCGTCCCCCTCCCTAACTACATCTCAGCTACTCTCCGTCCTTACCTCAAATCCCAATCTTCGAGAACTCAAGTTGCTCAATCTAGCCATCCCCAATGACACCGACGGGGCCACATTCCAGGTGCCGCTACGCAACTTGAATATGCTCTCTTTGACGGGAGACTTTCGTCACGTTCTTGGCTTGCTACGCCAATTGATACTCCCAGAAACTTTGGATAACATCCACCTGGCCGGGTTCAATTGCACAGTAGGGGATATTTCGCAAACCTTCGGACCGTACATGCGAAACTACTTCCAACGTGACGCCAGATTTCAAGATAGACTAGGACTTTATTCCTCCTCCTCTCCTACCTCCATCTCAATCGCCGTCAACGTCATATCCACCCACTTTATTGTGCTGATGCCGAAGCCACCGTTTGTGGTGTTCATGTTGCTCCTAGCCGACCAACCTCCACCAGAACCAGAGGAATAATTGTTCATGGACCTTGTCGCGCTCGTTCCCCGAGAACGCGTTGTATTCTTCGGCGTCAATGGCACCGCCCGCAAGAAACGGACGGAAGAACTATTTTCCATGATGCCGAACGTTGAAATGTTGCACCTTTCGGACGTGGAGGTGTCAAAAGGTTTCCTTCAGCCAAATCCAGACGGACCACACGCCAAGGCGAAACTGCTCCCTTCACTTCGATCTCTGAATCTAGAGAATGTTACACTGAACGACGACGATTGGGGTCACCTCACAACGTACTTGGGCCATCAAACCTCTGACAACCAGTCCATTTCGCTTGGGGTGCTCGGTGATACTCCACTTATGCGTCCAGAGGTGATGAGCGAAATTAGGGGTCTGGTTGAAGAGTTTACCTACAAACCAAATTCGGAGACGGAGGACAGTGAGCCTCCTTTCATTCAATAGATGGGGAGGATGAGGGGTGATTGCTGGTCAGTTGTGTTATCAGCAGTAGTTGATTGTTTTTTACCGGTGGCTTTCAATGAATGTATTCAGTATTGTAACCGTACACGAGGGTTTCTGACAAGTTATGGTGGCGAAACAATGCTTTCCTCCCGCCATGTAAGCCTCTCTGAGACCGCTGAATTGCTTCAAGTGAAGTGAAGATTGAACATTGATCGTCCACCCCACTCCTGTTGGCTCACCTCGCATCCAACTGTGGAGTGGGAAGAGAACCGGAGACGGAGTGTTAGACAATCGGTGCTAATACACAACACGAAGTTGTCCCTGTACCAGCGAAAAAAGAGGTCCTACCCGGATTCGAACCGGGGTTACGGGAAAGTGCTTTAGTAGTCAGAATCCCGTGTGATAACCGCTACACTATAGAACCTGTCGACACATCAGGTGCAAACTACGACCATGTTCATGTGATTCGTCGAGGCGAGGCGTTCGGGGAGTGGCATGAGGGAAATGAGCAGCAGTATTCCTACGCATGGATACCCGCCTCGGGCTAGTCCCCCGAGCATCCTGTGTTGAGAATTTGCGTTCGAAATACCAAAGAACTGGTTTCCCTGTCATTTTGGACAGCCGCGATTCTGACTTGGGGGATCGGCTGTTTGGCAGGCGCGACATAGGGGGTGATTTGAGGAGAGGAAACCAGATAGTGGCTGTGTTGCGTGGCCCGGGAGGCGGAGTGGAGATGATCAGCCTCTTCGGCTCAGAGGCTGAGTTGCTCTTGGTTCGTTTCCAACTCGTTCCGTAGCAGGGCCACAATCGATTTCCGCTCTGTAACGACCTCCTTTACGGTCCACTCTCCTTTCTTCTTCACGGCCAACTCATGCTTCCTTCAATCTCTACCTCCCTTATCTTCCTTCTCTCATTATCTTCATATTTTCGCGATACCTCCGCCCAGGATCCTTCCACCCCACGGTGCGCAACAATCCGTCTAATAAAACGCCCATTTTCACGCTTTTTTCAGGTGGGGTCAGGCACATGCTATCATCCAAGAGACCCTCTGGGTCTACGGTGGAAAAACCGACCGCTACAACCAATTTTCTTATACCTCTGCTCCAAACACCAACGATCTCTTTCGACTCGACCTTAGTCAATCTTTCGACCTCTCAAACCCCCCATGGCACATTCAAGGCGGCTGTGGAAACAACGCTAATTGTCAAGGTCCCCTCATGGCATTCCATTCACTCGCAGCTTACGACCCTGCCCATATGCTTATGTTCGGTGGACAACCTGATCCGAACTCTAATATCGTCCTTCCCGACAGACCGGACTCGGCATGGACGTTAGATGTTGAGAATCGCGATAATCCCTCATGGTTGAACGAACCGAAGGGTTGGGCAAACGAGCCGTCGAGGCGTATTTTCCATTCTGCTTCGTCTTCCGGGGGAAAGGTGTTTATTACTGGAGGCCAGAAGGCCGATGGTTCCCAGATCGCACTTAGCCAGCACGAGGTCTACGATTATAAGGGTCCAACTTTCACTACCTTACCGACCGCGGACGGGCCTCCAGACTTGTACGGTCACACCTCCCTTGTCCTACGGAACGGTTCTCTGCTCGTCTTCGGGGGCTATAGCCAATCCCAGGGTACCCTACTCCCATTCTCCACCATTTGGATCTTGGATACTTGGGCCGACACTTTCACATGGTCTCTGGCCCACGTCGACAACACTACTTTACCCCCTGCGAGACGCAACTTTGCCGCTGTCGTACTTTCAGATGACAGAATCCTGATCCACGGTGGATCCGATGCTGTTTTGCAGACGACTTATAGTGACGGTTGGATTCTGGATACGACCAAGGATCCTATGGTCTGGTCCCATGTATATCAACTCTCAGCTTTGGGCGCAAGGCGGGACCATATGGCTGTGGCGATGGGGTCGGTCGTCATCTTTGCATTTGGTGTGTCTTCTGTCCAACGGCTCTAATACACAGTTGCTGAGAGCGAGCATCAGGATATGGTCCAAGTGGTCCAGCCCCTACCCCGGTAATAGTGTATGATACATTGTCAGGAACCTGGCCCCCAACCTATGCACCACCGTCCTCCACACCGATCAATACCTTCGTTCCCACCCCGACGTCACAATCGAATGGCGTTCCTCCCTCAACCAGGACAAGCTCCAATACCAAAATCCCCATCCCAACTAAGAGCGGACATGGGGGCGCGCCAACCAGCAGCTCCCATATCACCGGGATTATTATCGGGGTCATCCTCGGCGCCCTTGCCCTCGTGGTTGTCTCAATCGTCACGCTGGTTGTTGCCCAACGTCGTCGCCCCCGCAACGACCGATTCCACATGATTTACCCCTCTGAAGATGATGAAAATCCACATGCGGCAGCCGCGATACCGGTAGCACAATCTGCCACAGCCCAACACCGCGTCCCCTTTTTTGGCTTCGGTATTATCGGAAGTCGTAATCCACCTCTGCGACGCGATATGCTCGCTGACGAGGACACGAGGCATTTTAATGACCATTCACACATGAGGGACGCAAGTGGTACAAGTTCATATATGGAGAAATCGATGTTACTCATGCGGGGCTCGTGGGCGTCTCTCCGTTCTGTCGGTGCACTGTTCGGCGTCAATACCCTGGCGTCTAGACGAGCGCCGAGTAACGGCAGTTCATTCCAGGATTCCAGAAACAGTCCGATAAGGGAGAAAGATCCGTTTTCTGACCAAACTGCTTTCATACCCTCACATGAAGGAATCGCTCCCAGGCCTAAAGGCGGATCGATAGAATCATCAGAATGGTCCTTGCTCGCTTCCCAGACTCATCACGACTACCGAGATCCCTTCGAGGATGACGAGGTTGGTCATTATCAAGACGGCGACGCGGACGCCCATTCCCTCAGGAGTGGCGAACTAGATCTAGACCACACGTTGAACGAGAACCCACCGCAATCCCTCCTGAGTCAGCGTTATCTGGGGAACAACCTTCAGACTACCGTGAATGATGTCGCTATGGGCGCTTTGCCGACCGTTCTCGAGGCGCCTTCATATCGGAGCTCAGGACCGTCCTCGGAATCAGACCCGTACCTGCGGACTCCTTTCAGCTCTGCGGGCCGATCTCAGGGAGAGGTGATGGCCAACCCGGGGACGAACCCTTCATGGAGTCTCAGTAACAGCAGTGGACATGACTACGACTCCCCAGCTCGACACGGTCAACCCAGCCCGCCTATACCAACGAAACTCTCATTAATCGACGCGAATCCAACCCCCTATCAGCCTTTGAGGAGATCGGACAGTTGGTGGTCGAGGTTCGCCAAATCTGCGTTCCTGGATCGTCGGTCGAGCGATGCTAGTAGTCATGGGGTGGGAGGGAGTTTCTCCGGTAAACCATCCACGGGTTCGCTCGTTAGTGAGTTCCGAGATCCGAATCCTGCGCCGAAGCTCGTTGCGATCGAAGAGAGCTCGCCAGAGTCGCTACGGGACCCATCAAGGCAAGGTAGTGGGGACTCGAAGCTTCCTGATAATCACCTTCATTACGAGGACGATGGCTCTCAAGAGGCGAAGCTGAAGCGGTCTGCGACAACGTCTCACGAACGAGTCTTCTCCAACACTGCACACGGAAAGTCGATCTCTAGTTTGCAGACTACTAACACGGAAGCGCTCGAGAGGATCGGTGGAATGGACATCGTACAACGTGAGGTCACAGAATCCTCAACGAACTCTTGGGGTGCGGGAGAAGAACCGATCAGAATTGTCACCAGTTCGACGGAGTTTGGAGCTCGACACCACGAGAACGATGGGTCTCTGAACGCTAGGATCGTAATGCCAACGAAACCGCCGATCGCTACTAGGCGCAAAACACCGAGCGGTGGCGGTGGGATCGTTGCGTCAAGAATAAAAGCATTCGAGAATATGGAGTCGAAGAGGGAGACGGTTAAGTACGGACTTGCGCCGCGTCAATCGTTGTTCGTCGCGAACCCCGATTCGAAGAAAACTGGCTCGTTGGATCCTGCCTGACGAGTCGGATTGGGGCTAACACTACCCCTCCCATTGCATTCGACGTGGACCTTATCCCCATCATCCTAGTCTCATCGTTTTCCACGGACACTTCTCTGTTTCTCGATACATTAAGGTATTCCGCTCCCTTCCTGTCGGTCGGTTCCTCTGCCCTGCCACATCATTTACGCATGATCCCGCTCCATCTACCCTTATATTTAACTCACGACCATGGACACCCCCACCTACTCGTACATTCCGTATAACTAACTCAGGTGTATTCCTCCTTCGCTTTCTGCCTCGATTGGTTTTCTCCTCTCCTTTTCTCTGTATTCGAATTCACGACCACCTGTTACGACCCTCCCACGCACGCATCTGATTCGTGTTCTTGTTGTTTGTCTGTAGTAGCCCTGTATGTCGATGCGATATCTGCGTACATCATCCCTGTTGTGTTCACTTCGTGTGTCATGACCACGAGGCCTTTAACCCAATATGCCCAAACCCTTGATTATCGGTTTGTTTTCTGGTGGGTCCTGTGGGAAAAACATAAGACCCTGACTTTGATCTCATCGCGTCCTGGATGGTCGATCGTGGGATGAATGATGGTTTTTTCTCTCTCGGTCCTATGCCCTTGGGACCCTGTTTGTTTGGTCTCCGACGAGTCCAGAACTGCCAGGGGTTGATGTCGGTCGTTATCATTTGTGGGGTTGCCACTTGACATCTTGATCCATCCAATGCGTGGTGGAACCTGCTGAACCTTCTCCTAACTCTAGAAAGGAAAGCTAAAGGAGAAAACGTGTGAGGAATTTCACCGTGGATCCATCGCGTATCAGGTCTTTGAGCGGAAGGTAGCACAAAGGCAGGAAGTGGTGGTGAAAGGTCCCGTCAAGGTACGCATTCTTGTTTTTGATTTTTTCCGAATTGCTTTCAGTCCCCCTGTGGGAAACAAGTCATCGAACCTAGGTCGGGCCCAGGCGTCCCCCCCCCTCCCCTTCCCAAGTCCTGACTGGGATATTTACCGACATATGCGATCCATCCGTCATCCGTAACGACCGATCGCGATCGCATGCAGGATGATCCAGGCTGAATCCAGCGTAGCAACTCACAGAGGTACAGGAACAGGCGGAATTAGAGAGATAAGTTGAACGCGGGTAACCATAAGCAACGTCGACAAGGTGAGTGGAGTACGCGGGTATTTTTCAGCGATGATCCCTGGGAGAGAGATCCTGGGAAATCCTCATACGGGGTACGACGTATGGGTGTCTGCTTTAACGATGATACATGCGGTATGGTTATCGGATAAATAAATATCGCCCTTGGGTAGCGAGATGATAGGGCTGGTTGTACCTAGCACGAGTAGGGAGGATGTCAATTCGTCCGGCTAATCCGTTGAAGCGAGTTGACAAGTTGAAAATCCCACAAACATTTCAAGCTGGGCTTCCCAGGTGCAATCTCACCACATATGGATAACCACAAGAAACCATCTCGGAACTCCAACCCCAAAATTCCAAATTCTCCTAAGCTTTCGCAGATGCCTTCTCCGGCGGTCAAGCTGGCAACCGGTGGGTGAAGTGTTCCCTGAATCGAAGGACAGGACTTTTTCTTGGAGTTAGACCGTCGCGTTTGTATTGGGTTGACGCAATGCGGACCCCCCGCTACCAGTTCCACGAGCGAGCTTACGGATCTGATGTTGATCCTAGCAGAAACACCGTCGCAATACATCCAGTACCGCAACCTTGGAATTCGAGCTGGCTAGAAAGGTCTTCACAGTCAACGCATTTGACTTTGACCGAGCCTGGACGCCTGATGAAGACGGGAATGGAAAGAAGTGAATTAAATCAGTCCATCCAACACGAAGTTTCATCGGTTCCACCCGTCCATGCGTAGATAGAACACCTACCTTTGTACCTTGATTGGATTGGTAGATTTTGGGAAAGAGCGGAGAGCTGACCATACCATGCCCCTGCATCGTTCCCACCGGCACGGCAAACACCATTGTAAAACCACTGAATAACTCACCTGTGGTCAAGTACTCACTAGCACTCATTACCCCGGGCTCATCCATCCGACCCAGTGATTCTCTTGCGCATGATTTTCCATAACCTATGCCTTTCGAAGGTCGAGCCTCCATTTTGTTTGGGCGTTCCGGACTCGGTGAAGATCCTGGGGTCCAAGCCCGGACGCCCCAAAAAGAAAACAACGAGATTAAACTCTCGTGGAATCCGTGAGACGCTCCCCTATCAATGAGTGGGTACGACTCAGACGGTTCGCAATAGAGTCTGATCCTCAACGCGATAGCCACGGAGGAATTATTTCTTGGGCGCTTTGTGGCCAGGCAGGATATGGGGTCCCTATTAGGAGGTGGAAAACTTGATGTACAGGGCTTCAATGGATTCGAGTTTCCATGTATAACCGTCCACCACGTTTCGAGTTGACTGGTTCCATTCGCGTACGCAGGCGGGAGCAAACCTGACCCATAAATTTCTGGCACAGCTTTGAAATTCGATGCCCGACAAGTGCTGTACATATAGTGGGGGTCCGTGCATGATGAACATCTCATACAGTCCCACGCAATCGTAGTTCACGTGGACTTTGGACGTATAGGGGATGGCAGTTAATAGAGTTCTTTCCTTCAGGATACCCGAACCTTCGGACGCTGCTCGTGAGGCCAAATGATCAGCAGTATTATTTTTTGGACGACCGACTGAACGACTTGAGTTAGAAAGCTCAACTGAGCGTTTCGTTTCGATGTAAATCCACGAGGAGAGAGACAAACAGTCATCGGTTCATGGCCTCGGGGGCCGGCATGACACGCCATGGCCAAGCAATCACCATCGCGCAATGACTCACGCGATTCGATGGCCTTGGCGCTTGTTGACTCAGAAGGTCAGGGTCGCGTATTTTTCGTGCTTGGAGCGATCACCTCCAAATTTCGTGTTCGCTTAGTCATTCACGTTAACAGCAAGGGGATGTAGGATGAATCCCGGTGACCCTGCATCCAAGCGCCGGCCGCACATTGACCCATCGACATGTTCCCGGTCAGAACGTTGGTTCTTGTTCGTTTCGTTTTTTTGAATGAAAAGCACCTCGAGGGAAAGTGGAGTAGGACCCAGGTTAGTCCAGGAACCGACTGGCCGGTTATTCCGGGAAATGCGAGGCCCCGATATAATCGGCAAATAGGTTTCCGATTCCGGTGTGGATCGCGATTCGTCCGCTCGGCTGTAAGTAATCGATGACCAATGAGTGACCTCCCTCCTCTCAGGTTGGAGGGATTCGAGGGATGGTTTGAGGAGGCACGCAGAGAAATTTCATCTCCGGCATTTTCGTCCACTTCCATCTCCCCATCTGCGATGGTCTCGTTCGTTGTGTCTCCCCCTTCGACCCTTCTAAAACGAAACCAACTGTCCCTGAAGCACAAAGGAACCGAGCAGTGCCGAAGGTTTTAGCCGTTGCATGGATGATCTGCGGCATGATTGTTATAAAGTAGAGTTCAGTGAAGTGAACAGATCATGCTGACGCGTGCAGTGGCTTCGCCACCGGCCCCTGACCCAGGTTAAGGAAAGCATCTCGCCAGGCCCCAGGCAGAGGTGTTTCAACGATCCGGTTTCGTTCGGCTGTCGCGCAGAGGATGATGGCATTAAGAGACCGAGCTGCCAAGGTAAACCAACCCGCGTAATCAAGTAGGTACTGACGCATTCATTGGTACCTCGTCTTCGTTTCGAAACGTGGCCTGACAAGGTTAAACTCAGTGCGGAATGTTAGCATAGGCATGGCACTGTTATTTTTTTACTTCGCGCGTCGTGTAGTGAGATGCTAGCAACCAGCCTGGAGACATGAGTAAGCAAAGGGTAATCATTCAACTTTGATGGTAGCTGAGGAATGGGTACCAGTGGCGCGTGCCGGGCGTCTTGTAGGCCTTCGTGCCGGTCGTTCCAGTGGGCATTGCGGTCTGTGGAAAACCTTACTTATGAGACACGTGGGTCATTTGTGCTTTAAGCTTCAACAGTGAAGATTGGACTGAACGCACAATAAGCACCGTTAGGGAGGGGGTTATAGTGGCATGAGCCGTTCTCGAGGTAACAAAAGAACGGCACATTCCTGGAAAAGGCTGATCTGTCGTGTCAAACGTCCAAGTGGTGTCCTGACGCGTATCAGATCGACACCCAGCTTTCAGGACCAAAGGCGAGCGTAATACTGACGTGAGTGGCCATGCGGGAGGCTGGAAAGAGGGGCCTCTTGGTGGATACTTCGGTCTCGGGCCTAGAGTACCAGATCATGTATCTGCCATGAGTTGCACGTGCAGCGTGAACTACGGGTGGACCATCTGCCCCGCGGTCGGACTATCTGATGACACGAGGGAGAGATCCCTTACAACAGGTGCGGCAACTTTGTCATGGGGAAATGAGCGCGCGCTCCAGAAGACAAAAGTGGCAGCGGAAGCAAATTTGCAGGGGCGCTGAAGGAAATAAAGCTGGGCCTTTTTGCGCGACTATCATGGTTGTTAATCTTGGATCCGGGACGCCGGGAAAGGTGGGAAAGTCGGGGGCTGTGGCGGTTCCGTGTCGCACATTGTATTCCGCCACTCCCTCCTCCTGCAATCCGACCCAATCGCTGAACCAGAAACGAATGCGAGGCATTGTTGGGCGGCCAAGTGTAACCTCCGACTCGGCGTCCCGTACACTGGAAGTGAGAGGAGGATAGAGGTCGGATTTCCTCCCCTCCCTCACCCCCACTGGTGAGGATCAAACGATAACGCGTGATGTTCTTCCCCTCTCTCGATCGTCGCATCTGTTGATGTACATGGCTCGGCAGAAGAAACCCCATTTGGTGGAATCAGGACGTCCGCCGGTTGCGTCACTTTCCTCCCTCCCCTCAAACACTGACCAAGGAGACCTACATCTTTCGCGCGATAATGGGCAGAAGGTGTTACCGTAATGCTGCGGATCGTTGGCGATGACCCCGAGGGGGTGTTGATAACGCGTATCTTAGGATTGTATTCTGTGGAGCACGGCTGTCTATGCATAAGCGTCCAGTACACACGGCCGCGAAATGATAGGGTTGTGTGTGGAAGGAACTCAACTATCAACTTGAAAAGCGCAGGCGTCTCCCTCGGCGGAATTGCCACGGCGCTTTGAGCAAATTCCCAAAATTCTCAGGATTCCCAGAAAACCATTCGACTTGTTTCCTTGTCCGAGTGGGGCCTAGTGTAGAACTGTTACGAACTGAATGTGTGAGCGGACCGAGAAGTCGAGTTTACAATCCCAACAATCATGTCAGTCCGGACGTCGTTTCGCACCAGATTCCGCCACAAACATTCGCAAACAAAGCGGTACGGAAAAAGATAAAATGGGAAGACCGGCCTTGCCGTGATGACCCCGGACACCGTTTTGAATGGAAAATTCATGATGCCGTGGTGATGCCTTACCGAATAAGGATTAGAGGAACGGCGTCAATTGATATCGATCAGACAAAAAAAGGGACAAAGGGGGATTTGGTTTGTAGACGTAAGTAAGTAACTACGATGAATTATTTACCGAGTATCTCTCCCTTCGCCCCTTCGTTTGCTTTTACAAGCGTCTCTCGCTATCTCTCACGTCCTCTTAGCCTATTGTGCGCTAATAGAGGGCACATTTATCCTGTCCACGTTTTCTACACTGGAAACAGAAAGACCCCGTAGAACTTGGACACCCAGCACAGCCGAATCTATACCGAGCCACACGTTTTGGAGGTTTTTGGAACCCATACAATCCAATGACCATTGGTCCTGGGAAGAGAGACATCACAATAGAATGAGAGCACACGCAACACCTTCCTTCCCCACATCCATACATAGACCTCGGACAGTATGGCGGCAATTTCTACTACGGGTTATACGACCCTATCGTCTTACCGGATCTCAGTGAAGGATAGTTGATAAGTCTGCTAGCTCCCCTTACCCCCGCCTTTGGTGCAACGGTGCGTCACCGAGATATGCTACAAATAGCGCTGGTCAGATGGTTTGTCCGTAGTCATTGGTCTTGTCGTTATTCGGAATCCTTGGGCTGTCAGCTGATCATATGGCGAAAAGAGGGTTCGACTGGCCCCACGGCCCGTACGCTTCCCTTGACTCGAAAGTTTGGTCAACGTCCAGATATCACTGCCGTCCGCCATGCTCTTTTCATCTCCCAACAGCACCGCTCATCCGTATTCACGGTTCACTGCTCGGGCGCCAAATACACTCCCAACTACAATTACCGCTTCTTTTCTTCCGCGTTCCGTACCATCCTCAGATATGCGTTCGATAACCAGTCGCAGTTCGCCAGACCTTCAACAGCATCCATGTCGAACATTCCTGGCACATTTTCGGGTATAACAGTTACACCTTTGGCTACATTCCACGAATTTCCAATTTCCACAGCCTCGATCACGAACAAAGGCGCTGTTTGCGCCCTCCTCCATTCCCTATCAGATTCCGCACCTCCGCGATGGATTCCTAGAGACAGAAGAGGGCCAACCATGCCGCGAAGACTTGTTCATTCCAATTCGGCCACCCATCCCTTTGCCTCAGTGGTATCGATGCGCCTCAGAACCTGTGAAACGGCTCAGTATGGTTCCCCTTTCCTCAACATGACGGCGCCCAGCGTCCACTCCAAAAAATATCGCCAAGCAGCACAGTCCGCGATTCGCGGATACACGATACGGAAAGGGGAAGACGAAATGTGTTGTGATACGCAGGTACGGGATGGCCCCGTGATGTGGCAACGGGCGTCAAGGAGGGATCGTACCTCGAGAAGCTTAGCAACATACGCTACCTGAGCGTCTTCCTTGGAAGTTCCCTTGACCGAGTCCCAGGCGTCCCTGAATGCCACCAGCGAACGGGCAGAAACAAGGTTTAGTTAGCGAACGCCGGTGCACGAGGTTAGGATATATGAGGGAAGGCGGCATTGGGAACCCTACTAGGGGTCGACGTCTTGTAGAGAAGGCGAGCGATCAGCTCATATCAACTGAACCATAACCCTCTCTTCCTGCGATACGGACATGAAACGTCTGTGGGATGATCGCAAGGAAATACCACTTTGCTCGCTTCCCGTACGCCCAGTTCCAAATAGAACTAGGAGACATACCACTTCGCCTTCCCAGCAAAGTCCAATATACCGGGCCGCGAAATATTGACGTCTCCGATGGTAGCTGTTACGCAAGTTAACGCAGATCAGCAGATCGGCATATACGGATTCCACAGAAACATTCAGGGAGGGCCGAGCGATGAAGCGGGTTTCCTAAGCAATACGCCCACCCCTGAAACGAGGCCTGGGCTCCGTATCGTATCGAGTTTGATCAGACGACGTCCATTCTGTCATGCCACGCCCACTCGTATTGATTTCGAGATATGGAACGGTTCCTCCCTGAGATAAACAGCGGGGAAAAACTTACCCTGCTTGTAGTACTTGTAGAACTGGTGGATGGGGAGGATGATTGAGTCAAATGCCTTTGTCCCTCACAGGGAGAAGGGATATCTGAAACGTACGACGAGTTGATCTTCTTGAGTCGGTTGGACGGGACCATCCTTGGGCAGACCCTGGACGATGGCGACTGCACGGTCGAATTTTGCTTGAGTAGACATTGTCGGATACGCCGATGATAAAGAGTGAGATTAACGGTGGTTGATGGGTATTTGGGTCAAGGGAGAGCGTTTATCGATTATCTCTCGCTCAGCCTTCGACGCAGGCTGGGTGTGACGAGATTGTGACGACGCCCAGTGTCACACGCCACCAGTGCCTTGCCACTGTCACTCCCACTGGTACCCTGCACGCCATTGACTGACCGGCCGACTGGCTGCCACACCTTTTTTCGTCGGTCCAGTTCGCACCACGCATCATCAGCGGATACGCCGTTTACTCTACTCGGTGTCCTAACCAAAAACGTGTAAACGGAGCGTTGTAGCACCAAAGACCAGATGTCCAAGCCTGCCGTCCCTCCTTCTCCCCAAGAGATTTACCGGAAGCTTTCTATTCACTCGGCCCCCAAACAGCCAAGGGTGAGTACAAAGACGGCGGACCGCACGGTGCACAACCCTCGATCTGTGTCCAAAACTTGTACCCTTGAACGCGTTTTCCGCCTTTACTTCTTACATTTGAATTGCGTATGCTGACATCACTATCCACTCTTTTTTCCCTTCCGGTGCCCTTCATGGAATTTCGTAGAAGCATTTGGGGCCCGGCGTTGCGACATCCCAACAAACCGTCTCCGGCACAGAGTCCGACTCAGATTCAATTATCTCACCCGAAAACCCGATGCTCACCCCATCAACCTCTACCAGCGGCGGTGCGCTTCACAATCCGAGTATCTCACTGCCACCATTGGACTCGATTGCTGAAGGGCCGCTGGTGAGCGAAGATTCGGACGATGATCGGGAGGTGGACGAAGATGTCGAGGGCAAGGCGGTTCACAAGCGCAAGTCAAGCGATGAAACAATCCTTAAATCCGGCTACCTGTGGAAGAAAGGCGAGCGTCGGAAGGTACGCAGTGATTTCGTCTCTATGGCGTCTCTGTGCAGGTCGCTTACACGTTTGTATCGTGCATATATATACATCAGGCTTGGAAGAAGCGTTGGTTCGTCCTGAGATCTGCCCACCTGGTCTACTACAAGAGCTCAGCCGAATACCGACTGCTTCAGCTCTTGGACCTCGGGGATATCCACACATGCACACCCGTCACTCTCAAGAAACACGACAACACATTTTGCATTGTTTCACCCAAGCGGACGTACTATCTCCAAGCGGGCTCTCAGAAGGAGGTTCAGGAATGGGTTAAGGCCGTCAATGAGGCAAGAGAGGATCTGCAGTTGACGAGAACGGTCACCGAAGGCATGGTAGTTGCGTCATCGACCGCCCCGATACCCGTTCCACCAAAACCTGGGCAACTCATCCGATCCCCATCACATTCCCCTCACGGACACGGGATCACGTCGTCGGACTCGGAGATGGAGGGCTCAATGTCGGGGCCGAGGCTGTCTGGGATATCGCCAGAGAGGTTGGCGATCAAGCCACCAGCGCAAGGGGTCGGAAAGGACGGAACCAAACCGGTTCTGTCAGGATACCTGATGAAGTGCGGCTCCCGAAGGAGCGCATCTTGGCATCACCGATGGTTCGTTTTGACGGAGGACAGGCTGACATATTCACGAAGCCATATGGCAAGGATTTCAAACACGATCAGAAATGATTGGGACGTTATTAACAAGAAACTGCGATCTAGGACTCGAAGCCACACCGTGAGATACCGCTCAAGATGATATTGGATGCGCTGGACTATGATGTACCCCACAATCTATCGGGATCGAGGGATAATCGAGATCAACCACAACCACCAAACCCGAGCAGTCAGGGGGGAGCTGGGGTGGATTCCAAACACACGTTCAAGATCGTGACCACGAAACGGACGCTGGTGTTGTGCGCGCCGAGCGAGGAGGAATCGATAAAATGGTTGAGCGCTGTTCGTGCGCTTATAGCACGCAGATCCGAGGCAGGGGTCGTTCCGGGAAACATAGTGGAGGTGCCGTCGGTGGGTCGCAGGCGGATGAGCGTAGTAGACGATTAGCTCAAGGCGCCGGAGAGGACGGACGGATGGACGGAGTTTGTGAGCTCCGAATCGGACATTGAATTGGTGGCTGTGTCGTGTAAAATCGATTTCTCTGAGCGCCGCAATCTCCTAAATATGGAAATGCAACCCTGATCGTAAATTACCCAAGAGTTTCCGGGGTCTCCCTTCCCTCTCACCAGTTCATTTTCTGTTCCCTCTTCTCACCCTCTCTGTTGGAAATACATAAAGGGCTCCTGCCTTTCTCTCGTCGTCTATTCCCCCAACCCCTCCTCCTCTTCCGTCGCCTGTCTCTTCCTCTCTCTCCCCTTGATAATCTCTCAATTCTCGCTTGTTTTACCCCCTCTACAGCTAACCACCAATGCCTGACTATCCGCCCGTCCGTCGTAGCATCCCGTCGCCCCCCGGACCCGTCGCCGGAAAAATCACCAAGAAACCCGGGGCGCCCAAAGCTAAAGGTGCAGTGCGCGCTAAGTCCGGCTGCTACACCTGTCGAATAAGGAGAAAGGTCGGCTCCTCTTCATCATTCATCACCCATCCACAACCGCTCATTCCTCTTTACAGAAGTGTGACGAGCAACCAAATCCTCAGGGGAGTTGCCAAACTTGTGTTCGTCTTCGCCTTCAGTGCCTTGGCTTTGGTGCCAAGCGTCCTGAATGGATGAGGGTCAGTATCTCTCCTTGACAACGAACGCGCAATCCCTTCTTACGCGATTCTTATTTCATTGCTCAGGAGCCCGACAGCGTCCCTCTTTTGCGTGAAAAGATCAAAACGTTCCTCGCGTCTCAGGGGATGATTAAGGGGCATTCTGGTCCTGGTCCTCGTAATTCCGATCAGCAGCCACAAATCTTGATGCTCTCAGACCGTGCTGAACCCCAGAGTCCGCCGACCCCGACGCTCTCTGCGACATCGTCGAGTGAGGGGCACAGGTCTCCTGTGACTTCGTATGTGCGGGATGCCGAGTACTCTCACATCCCCCTCGAACAGCCATCTTACAACTCCTGTTTGTCTTTCTCTTTCTGTGTCGGTCCGTCTTCAAACGTCTGACGCCCTCGTTTTTTAGCGTTGCATTCGTCTAACCTCCCGGAAATGCACCACCCTCACCACCACCATCAATCGCCACACAACTCACAGCACCATCCGCAACACACGTCTTCCTTTGTTCCGTCTCGGGGGCCTTCTTTTCCGAACGACATAATGCTACACCCTTATGGACCCCCTGCCAATAATGTTTTACCATCTCCTAATAGCTTAGTGCCCTCTATGTCCTGTAAGACCCCGTACCGTTATTAGTGTGTAATGTTATACAATGCTCAACGCCCTCGTTTCTTGACAGGGCTAAACCCTCCGTCGTCGTCGTCGTCTTCTCCGCCGTCCTCCTACACTCTAGCGCCCATTTTAAGCAGTAACGCCAACATGAACGACGTCAATTCATCTGCGGTCGCTCTTTTGCCGACGGTCCAGAGTTCATTTTCTCCCACATACACTCAGCAATACGTTGTGGACGAGACGCCCTATCCTGATGAGAACGATCAGCGGCCTTCGATTATACCCATGGTGCCAAATCGCCACATCGAGCTGGTGCGCCACTATATGGTGAACGTTATGAAGATCCAATACATGCAGGCAGATCAGTCGATCGGACCGTTCATCTACGAGATGATAGAGAGGAGCACGTCAGCTCGTGACGCCGTGTGCCTCTTGTCTTCCCTTCATCGACACTGCGTAAGAGATAATTACGCCGCGCCAGTGTCGGGAGGAACGACAGCAGTCATCTCTTCTGCCAACGACACCGACAGCTTCTACTATCGCCTCAAGTCTTCGTTGTTACGCAAAGGCGGGTCGTACGACGAGGGCGAGGCGATGGCCGGGTTACACGTAGTTTCCAGCTTCCTGTTCTCTGGAGGACGGGGTGATTGGGATGCTTACCTGAGTGTCGCCGTCAAGTACGTCCACGGCGTGTTCGGAGATCAGAGATACTTCGGACCCGCGGACGCTCTTAGGAACTGCCCAGAGACGACCAGGTTCATTATCAAGACGACGAGTGCGTTGGATCCAATCTTATCTATTTGATGTTGACCCCTCGACTAATCGAATTTCATCTGCCCCGTGAACAGTATGGTTCGACGTCTTGGCATCAGTGACTCAAATGCGCGTTCCGAGGTTTTTGGAGATTTATCGATCCGTGTTCGGCTCCAAACAAGAAGCTTACATCGAGACGGCGCCATCTCCAGAACTGTCGATGATACCCGTCATGGGGTGCGAGAACCATATCGTCCTCGCGATCGCAGAGATATCAGAACTCTCGCATTGGAAGGAGATGCAGACACGGACGGGATGCTTGTCGATGCCGAAGCTGGTTCAACGGGGGATGGAGATCGAGCAGAAGTACCTGCAACGGAGTAACAACGGGACGTTCCCACAGGATCCCTATCTTATGCCTCCCACGGGCACCGCTTACGCTGATCAGGAGGCGAGAGAGGTGTATCACAAACGGAAGCTGACGAACGACATTTTCCGGGCCAGCGCGAGGGTTTACCTTCACACGGTACTCTCAGGCGACTATCCGTCTTCCCCTGAGATCTCTGCTGCGGTTACCGAAACCATCGAGTGTCTAAAGCGTGTCCCACAAGCAAACAATGCGGCGCTATCGAGATCCGTCGTCAGGAGCGTCGTCTTCGGGATCTGTATTTGTGGATGTCTAACCGACCAACCGAGCCAGCAAGCTTTCCTGAGGGGACTACTGGAGCAGCAGGAAGTTGAAGTGGTCGGCAACGTCATGGCCGTAAGAAGGTTGATGGAGGACGTGTGGAGGAGGAGAGCGACGGCAGAGGGGAGGAAAACTTGGACGGTCAATTGGAGGGAAGTCATGTTCGAAGGTGGAAGGGAATTGCTTTTGGTGTGAAGGAAAAAAAAACCAGTCGAAATGTGTTTTCTCAACCTCTCCCTCGGTTTGTTCTTTTTTGTTCTTCCTTTTTTGCTTTTTAATCTGTTTTCGTGTGCTTGTACGATGTACACCATAGTTCTGAAGTGCGTATCCTCTTAATCTTTCCTCTCCCCCCTGATATCGATTATTAACATACCATTCCTCACTTGTTATTCCCCCCCCCCCCTCCCTCTCCGCATTCACACACGCACACGCTCATTCGGACATGCTCACACACTCCTGCTGCTTTCGTATATGTCGCTTATCTCGTATGGCGTGAGCCATGTGCTACATATGCTATCTACGCCTCCGCTTTCAGTGTCCCGCACCAGAAAAGTTTTGTTTGTCCTTTGCTAGATTGCCTAACAGCTGTTCTCACAGCCGGATCGGGGCGACCACACAATACGTCCAGACATGTGCTGCGTAGGCCACACACACACGTATCATCGTGCAGGTGGAAACTCATACCAGGAAGGGTATATCAAAGGGGGGATTGAATTGGGTGGCGATCGTGGGAGCGAAGGTGTTTCAGTGATAGATATCTAGGGATGATGATGAGGAGAGTAGGGGAGGAAACGGGCGACGGTGTTTTTATTTTCGTTCAGGTTGCCTATCTTGGTAAGTTTCATTCTGTCGTGTCTCATGGTCCCCTTTGCCATGAATCCGAAGTGGGAAACTGCTTTGAAGGTGAGATTGGCCGCGCTATTTCCCCCGAGGGTAAGAGTTATGTATTGTAACGGGTGAGAAACTTTCCGGGCTGTTGGGACGATGACCGTTGTTTATCACTAGGAGCTATGACCTGTTCCTTATCTTCCTCTTCTCGGAGGAAACCAGGGACGTGGAGATTAAAACGGAAGGATGACCGCAAAACGCTACTTTTCCGGTCTCAGGTGGATAGCGGCGTCGGGGGCTGTTTTCGTTTCGACCGTCGGTCCGTCGCATCGCTCCTCTCGAAACCGGGCGTTACGGTTGTTACCTTTTCTCGTTTTGTTTGTTTCTTCCTCGGGTCCTGTCCTTACGGTTAAATTTACACACTCGCACAACCCGTGTCTCCACCCTCCCCCTCTCCCTCCCCGCCAATAGGGTGGAGAACCAGGGATCGTGCCGAAACGCGCGCGAAACGATCGTGGGAAAAGTGGGTAACCTGGTTCTGAGTTCTGAGAGGAAGGTGGGCGTCCTCCCTTTCCGGTTCCTTACTCATTTCATTCAAGTGCTAGGCGAAGCCCGAGGTTTCTGGCCGAAGGGATCACGAACGCGTTTTGAACCTACTAAATCCCTCATTTCTGGCTCTCATTAGCCGTTGAACAGACGGAGGTATTCATATTCAACGCGCTGCGCAACCGTCGGCGTGCTATAGAGAGTCCGTCCGCCCGTGCCGAGTGTTGATAAAGCGACTTAGGAACGTGGGGGCTCTGGATAAAAGGAGAAGAATGCAGATCGAGGTCCTCTGTTAGATATGTGTGCCTCAGGGTAGGATTGGGTCCTGATCCGACGGTGAAGGGCCGGGTAAAGAACAATCGGCTGTCCTTCATCGACATCTTCGGCAGAGAGAGAGAGAGAGGGGGGAATTGGATGTGATGGGATCTGTCCAACAGGAGTTCACAATCATACGGGGTTCTCCCCTCATAGGCAAGAAACGTGGTCTGTCCAATGTCCTCTCTCCCTCCCCCACTTGCGCCAGGCCTTTGTAGGCAAGGATGACGAGAGGAAGGAAGGGATTGGTTAAACGACCCTTCCTATCTTCTAGACCCATGGCCTTTTTCTTTTGTCTGACGTATCGGGCGTGTAACCTCGCTACCCGGGCGTTTAATCAATATACTTATATCTTACATACCACTCACACGATCCAAACGTTCGTCCCCTCCCCCTGGCACGCCTTTTTTCCCATCCTTCTCCTTTGTGTTTGAACAAGGAAGGTCGGTGGTATTTGAAAAATAGTAGTATGACAACGGGATCTTGCTACGTTTACAACATAAAGATGGATGGGGAGGTATGGGACGGGTCCATGGGGAACTCGTGGTGTCCTTGGCTACTGTACTGTATAGTCTAGGCTCGGCCGTATTGCGTTGATACAACGATTTCGACGTTTTTTATATCATATCCTCGGGTGGCGCGACGAAAGCGCCGAGGATGGGTGTTGCCAGTGTCGAAAGGTACCCGTACAGCCGTCCGGCGTCAAGGTCCGGCTGGTAACTTCTGAGAAGCTGGTGGGTATGCACGTCCACGGAACATCATCCAGTTGAGTTGTTTATTTTTTTTGTACTGTATCAGGTTCTCGTCGCACACTCCCGTCATCCCTGTTCAAAGTCCGCGTGCACACATGACTTTATTTCTGGATTCCTCCTCATCCCTACCCCGGTACTCGTGTACCCCACTCTTCCCGTTTTCCAGGGAAACGAGACATGCATATCTACACATTTGATGTGGGTGATGTGAGATTGTTTCATAGTCCATGATCGTGTGAGGTAAGCATAGGTACCATCGATGGACGATCGTATATACAAAGCTGGGTGGGTTGGGGTCTAAGGGTCTGGGAATGCGTCAGAGATCAAACAACTGTTTAATTACGAGGGGAAACCAGAGACGGTATCAAACGCTATACTGAGCTAGTGTATGGCTAGTGTATGGTGCGTACGTGCGTTGTATAACTGGAAGGGAATGGTAGAACATTTCACTTAATGGGATGATGGTCGGGCAGACGAGCGTGGGAGGGGGATATGTATACATATCGAGAGGGAGAGAGTAAAACGGGATTCCGGCCTCTGATGGCTTCCCGCGTCCGAGGGGGTTTGTTATTCGCAAAACGTTGACCTTGGGTGGATCACAAGAACGTCTGTTTGCGGAACCTGGGTAAACGAGATGCAGGAGACGAGCCGTGTCCTCTCATCATCGTGATCAGAATAGAAAAGCGTGGATCGTGTACGGCGAGCTGTTCGGGTGGGTGTGGCGGTTAACGGTTAAGTTTTTCGGGGCGGGTCCTTTGGAACTCGCCCGGGTAAGAAACTGGTCCCTACTTCGCCGGCCGCGCTATCTTAGGGAGGGAGCAAAAGGACTAGCGGATCCTAAATTAAGATAGAGTAGAGTCATCGCAGGTGGAGCATGTGATCTTCGTGTGTTATTCCAGGCATACGTCGTGGCAGAGAATATGTTGGCTGGCCGGATTCGTCGGACGGTGACCAAACCCCCAAAGCTCCTCTTCGGGCGCCTGCCAAAGTGAGGAGGTAGAGGGGGTGGGGACGAGTGAAAAAGACCAGGGGTCACATCGTTCGATCATGAGTTTAACCAAGTCTGTTGTGAAGGACACCCAGCTGTGTAAGGGTGAGACACGATAAAGATTGTTTCGCAAAGTATCGCCTCGTTATATCCAACACAGGATGCGTATCTACGTCAGCGGACGGACGGACGCTGTAAGAGTCAACCCGCAAGCTGTGCGCTGGACAGGATCTTCTCCCATCCCCCTCTTCTTTTCTTTTCTTTTTTTTTTTCGCCTCGGCTAGCGGCAAACGGAACGAGTGATCGTGGGCCGGATTGCAATGATAGTTACCGGATATGGATATACCACCCAATTGGTGCTGCTGACTAAGCATCGGAGTAGGCAAAGTGAGGAGCCTAAAAAAGAAATTCAATCGGCAAGTTCCAGTGTTACCGTCGATCTGGGGGAAGAAGAAAATATTTATTATTATCCTTGGCAATTTCACACACACAGCTTACTTACGGTTGGTGACAATACAGGACACGATCTTCTGGAGAAATCAATTCCCTTATAATATTCCTCCTCCTGCCTCTCCTCGTCTCTGCTCTCCCGTCCCACGTTCCCATACCTCCTCCTCGACGTAATCCCCTCTCCCCAACGTCAATGCCTTCCAGACGGCCAGGCAGTTCAGCATCTCCCGCCACAACCGCCTCCCTCTCCTCCCTCTCCGACACCTCATCCCCGCTCAGCAACAATCTCACCCTAATACCCCAGTCAGAGGACCGTGACTCTTCAAATTCGCGAAGCTCACGGAGCACCCCCTCGCGTCCTGATCTCGACGTTTCGCGTTCCTATTCTGCTGGAAAGGGCGGATGTTGGTGCGTCCATCTTTCGTTGCTATCGCCAAAACCAAACCACGGGCTAATAAGTGACCGTTTACCATTTGCAAAAATCCACAGGACATGTCGCCTCCGTAGAAAGGTATGCCCGTGATTGATGATTATCGAGATCGACTTTCTCGCTTACCCGCAGCTTTTGCCCCCGCGTTTCGCGCCACAGAAATGCGACGAGATTCGCGTTGAAAATTCTTGTAAAACTTGCATCCGCCTCAACATCGACTGTCTGGGTTGGGGCGTAAAACGACCCGAGTGGATGAGGGTGAGTTTCCGCATCTTAATATCCTACCCCTCGCCTCGGTCAACGATGACTTACCCCATCATGTATCTTTTTACGTAGGACAAACAACAAGTCCAGGCATACCGCGCCAAAATCACGGACAAGCTCCGCCGCGAAAATAGGATTAGGGGACAACCCCGCCAGTCCTACGTCCAAGCTCAAACTCAGTCCGTCCCCAACACCCCATCCTCCAACCCGACTCCCACTCCTGCCGCCTCACGACCCCGACCAAAATCCTACGTCAGTGCCCCCTCACTGTCTTCAAATACCGACTGGAGCTCTCCTGAGGTGACCAATCATCGCCACTCCCAGGCTTACATCTCCCCCCAAGGTCTCGCGACCCCCATATCAGGTTAGTTTCACCACCTTACCTCCCCCTTTCTCCTCCTATGTTCTGCGATCGCTGACACTTCATTGTTGTTTTTGAAGCATCAAACAGTCCTCACATCAATGCGATGCCGTGTCTCAGCCTATACCCCGAACAGACCCTGAACCCCCTCGATCTGTCAGCTCAGCTTCCCTTCCAATTACTCCACAACCGTCCCGGTTCTCCTATCATCTCCCTCCCCACTGATTCTTTACCGAATATACCCTTTGGATTGTATCCTTCCGAATACGACCCCTTGCCCGGCTCGTATCACATTGGTTTACAGTCGCGGGCGGTGAGGCATACGCCCTCTCCCGTCCAACTCAGCGACTTCTCAACGGTGAGACCGATTCAACAACGGCACTCAGATCCCCCACCGATCTCCGGCCAGACGTCAGAACTTGTCTTGTATTTCTTTGAGCACGTCAAGGGGCTGCTTAAGTTTCACTCTAACTCAAACGACATTACCAACATCCTTTACTCCGTAAGTCTATTGTTCCCACCTCCATTCTTCGATCTCCGCCCTGCGGCTTCATTTTCGGCTAAATCTTCACGGATCGTCACCCCACGCCCCCAACTCTCATTCGTTTTCGCACCTTACGAGAAGAATAATCGATCTAACGACTATGTCTCTGCTTATTTCTAGATTATCGTTCAAGAGCCAAGGGGAGCCGTAGCCAACGCGATATGCGCACTTGCAAGCCTCCACCACTCACGCGCACGACAAGCCGCCGGATACGAACTTCCCGACCCAAATCCAGACCATTCTTTTACCAAATTCCTCTACGATCAAGCCTTTTTCCAGCTCATCAACGCCAACCATCTCAACGGAACCTATACCGAAACGGACGCTATTGCGGCGCTCCACCTTACCAGCTTTTCGCTTCTCTCCGACGGTTGGACCAACTGGGTATCGACCCTCCAGATTGCCCAAGATTGGTTAGCGTCCACTGGCATCTTAACCGATGAGAACCCACGTTTGTTCGTCGCGAACATGACCAGCGGTAGTGCTTATGCTGCCAAGGCGACCATGGTATGTTTCTCCCGCGACCAGAGCCTTTTGCGGAGAAACGAAACTCATCTTTCCACATAGTGGCTTGACATCTTTTCAAGTATTACGTTGATGCAACCTCCAAGGTTCATGGAAGTCTATCACCGGATGTTCAAAGGAAAGGCCGTGTTTGGAACTGGCCACCTCAGGTCTCTCTTCGAGTCTTTGACCGGATTCCCAGACGAGATCTTGTATGCCATCGCCCAGACATCGGAGCTAGCCTTTTGGAAGTCTCAAGAGTCATTGAAAGGGACGCTGAGCACGAGAGAGCTGATCCGAAGAGGAGATGCAATTGAGCAGGGCATTAGGCAGGTTCAGGAAACCACGGCAACCAGTAGCTGCCTTTCCCTGGATCTAGGTTTGATGGCTGAGCTCTCGCCGCTGATGAGTGGAGACTCCAACTCGGAATCGCCGTTCCTCAGCGATGACGCCCGACGCGGGGTTCGGTGCTTGTTCAAAGAGAGCGCTCTTCTCTATCTTCACGCGACGTTGAGTGATCCTAACCCAGGTGGGTCTCTTCACGAGAGCGATCATCTGTTTCAAGGAACCGCATACTGATCCATGTTGTAATGGCTGCGCAGGTGTCCACGAGATTTCGACATCTGTCGCGAATATCGTTCAATTGGTCCAGCAGCTGCCCACCGGAGAGACTGATCAAGCCGTCATCCTCCCGATTTATATCGCAGGGTGCATGACAGACAGCCTGATCCAGCGTCAATACCTCTCTGGGCGGCTCAGAAGTCACAACAACCTCGGTAACCTTCTCCAGACGCGATCCGCTATGGAAAGCGTATGGCATAAACGAGACGTCCTCCGCCAGACGGGTGCACCCGGCTGGGAAACCGTTGATTGGCGGGAGGGCCTTCGCGAGGGTTCCTCGAGTCTGCTCCTCGTATGAGAGAGTCTGCATCTCTCTATCTTCCCCCTCTCTCTTCATCTCCAGCACATCATTTATGGAAGCACTCGCCTTGTAACGTTTTTTGTCGTATCGCATCAACACAACTCTCGTGGACCCCCAACTCCTACTCCGTTGAATCCAATTCGCCCATCGAGTCCTATGCCTGGTTTTATGTTCGGTTCTGTGGTTAATGTTTGTTTGTTCTTGAATATTTTATTTGCTGACTCACCCGGATTGTTTTTGCTGGTTCCATCTCACGCCTCCCATTTGCTGTTTCTCCTCCTTAGTATCCTATGCCCGTAGTAAGGTTGTGGTCTATCCGCTGAAGTATTTAGATGTACTGTCAAAAGTTTGTGTAATAACCACGAAAACTTGAATGAACGTACCAGTGTCCAACTATCATCGTTAAGGAGCGAGCGCGATGGGAGAACGCAAAGGGGGATCAAGGAGAGAGATGGGGAGATGGGCGCCGGCAAAGAGAGAGTAAAATAGAGCGGTGGTGGAAAGCCTGAGAACGCCACAAGAACGGGCGCAGAGGATTTTCATTGGCGATTGGTTATGGCCAAGCCAACGCGAAGCACGGAGCGCGGGCCGATTGACGTTTGCTGTTCGGAACCACATGGAGACTGACATGGGCGGGATTACCCTACCATATTGGGAAGGAGAGAAAGAAAATCTCCGACCTATCCTCCCCTTGCACACACGAGCGCGAGGGTAAGAATCCTGCAGGCAGACTGTTAGAGGTTGGGTCGAGCCAAGACTGCTGACCGCTCAAGAACCCAGGGGTGCGGTCGGGTGTCGAAAGAAGCCGAAGGAAGAGAGGATTCCCGACCGCCTCGGTATTTGATTTTTCGGTAGGCTGGGATTTTCAAACCGGGGAGGGAGAGCGAAGAGGAGCAAACGAGGGACTACGAGGGTTAGACGAACGGAAGTATTGGAAGGCTTAGGAACCTTTCAAGCGAAGAAGACGGCATTGGAGGAGAGGAGAGCGAGGAGAGGGAAATGGTGGAACTTCGCGTGGTGGTAGAGGAGGGGAAGAAGAGAAAAGGGGAAAGGCCGACTGACCGGAGAATGCGCCCACCTGTGGTTTTTAACTGGAAGGAGAGCTGGGGGGTCTGTTCCTTTGGGCGCGGTCTTACCATCAACAGATGGGCGGCGGAATAATTGTCGTTCCCGCTTTGCCTTTCCCTTTCCAAGATACGCCTCTCCCCACCCCACCCCACCATCCTGTTTGTAGCGTTTTGACGTTTTTGCGCGCGGCTAAAGAGCCTGAGGAAAATTAGAACATCCAGAAATCAGTCGTGGCATCGATCCTGAGGTTCCCAAGTTTCGTGCAAATCCCGGTGGATATGCTCGCTTTCGGGTGTTGAGTCGGCCGGAAGTAATTCACGAGGGACAGGAAAGCTGTCAAGCTGAGCATGCACGCACCCATAAGAAACCCCTTTAAGACTGCCGTAAGTGCGTAGCCTCATCCACCGCTCAGTCACATACATCGGTCGATGACATCCTCCGACCACCGGCGGCAAACGCCATAATGAAGAAACTGTGGCACGTGATCTAATGGTCAGGTGACTGTCGCGTGGCCGGGATTCGCCATCAAGGTTGAAAGTTCAACATTCAACGTTTCAACTTTTAGTTTCGTGGTTCAACTTTCTCAACCGCGCGATTTCCACGGTTACCCTCCTCCCTCGCCATGTTTAAGAGCATACTTCCTGGTACCTCCAAGAGGATATCCAACTCCGAGTTCATGATGGTGACGCCCCAGCTGGACACCGAGTTTGCTGACCCTGCTGCGGGAAAGGACAAGGAGAACATTGAAGTTTACGCTCCAAGGATGGTCCAGCCAAAGTCTGCTCCAGCCAGTAAGATGCATAAGAAGACCTTCAGTCAACCTGCACCCAAGGAAGACACCAATGTCGCTTTCGAACAATTGCTTGTGAGTGTATCATTTTTCTTCGCGTTAATTAGACCCCGCTTCTGAGCCCGGTGTCTTTTATTCCTCTATACAGGATGACCTCCAGATCCCATCCACGGTTAGACCGAAACTTGCGGGTATGGAGTCGTCTGTCAAAGCTGCGATGCTCAAGTCATCCAAGACCATCGCCAACACTCAACCCCAAACCACACGTGGTCTCCGCAAAGCCCACAGTATCGAATCCCTAGAATCACCCAAACCGGCAAAGAAACCGGTCGACTGCGATAATCTTTACCACAAGGCTGCTGGCCGCACCACGGTTAATCCCGTCACCGATGATGATTCGGCGGAACCCGAGACTCGATCGAGAGGGAAGTCGGTCGATATTCCGAGACCCAAGTCGCGGGCGGGGAATAGGTCTGCGGATGAGGGTGTCAAGGGGAAGGATAAGAAGGCTGGGAACAGTTGGACCCCTTCTAGGTTCTGTACGATTCTTGATGCCACCCCTAGCGCTGCCCTTGAAGTTGAGATTGTCAAGAAGCTGAGGCTGCATCTCCGTAACGAACCCGCCAGGTATGCATCCTTTCCGCCAGTGCCCCATCGACCGACGGCTAATATCTACGGTTCCAGCTGGACCGAAGAGTTCCTTCGGCAAGGCGGCTACGACTGTCTCCTCAGTCGCATAAGCGAATTGCTACAATTCGAGTGGCGAGAGGAACAACACGATGACAAACTGCTTCATTCTCTCCTGGAATGTATCAAGGCTATCTCTACTTCTGCAGTTGGATGCGCCACTATCCGCTCGAGTTTCCCTTCACCATTTTCCCAACTCATAACCCTCCTTTATTCTGACAAGAAACCCGGAGAGGTGGCTTCAAGATACTTGATCATCGAACTTATTCAACTACTGTTCGATCTGTTCCCAACGGAGTCACTGTCAAGCTTCAACGAGCAAGAGCGCCGTCGAGACTTCTGGGACGATGAGGATCCGTTCGCCGCGTCTACTCACGGCGGTATCGTTGCTCTCCCACATCCTCACAAGAGCGTGTTCGCTCTCCTTCGCTCATTACTTCTCACCCCTGCCCCACGAGCCGCTGAGGCACCGGAAGTCCTTGTTACACCTCACGAATTTATCGACAATCTGCACAAGCCTAGAGTATACAAGACGTACCTTCAGGAACTCTCAGATCTTTGCCGCGACTATTTCTGGGTTTTCTGTCATCCAAACAATACGATCTGGAATCTCGCAGAATGCGACGATAACAAGGTTGAGAGACCTCGGGCACCTGGTGGAATGACTGGTGGTGTCGAAGCCGAGGCTATGCGATACATGGTTAGTAATTCCCGCACCCACCCACCTTCCCTGCGTTTTCGACTGTATGCTGATGCGCGCTGTTCTCTCGTCAGACGCTCCATTTCAAGTTCATCAACCAAATATCTGTTGTTGCGACCCAACTGAACATGCCACGGGAGCATCAGTGCTCTGCGTATAATTTCCATTCGGATCTCTTCTTCTCAGGTCTTGAGCGCATCATCATGGTAAGCCGTCCGTTCATTCGGTCTACTCTTCCCCCCATTCCCACCGCTATCTTTACCCCACTCGTCCCTATCTGTCATGCTTCTTGTCATCAGTTTGGAAACTGACTAGCGGGTTGTCCGTGTTTTACGTTGTGACTTAATCTCTTTAGACTGGGCGGAGAGCGTCGACTGTGTACTATCCGACTTTGCATCTTGAAATCGCGCGGTATGTGCAGAACGCTAGCTTGGCAGGGTATGATATACCGTGGGCGATCTCGAGGATCATTGGTTCCCCACCTTCTGCGATGTGTAAGCCTGGTGTACAGAGTGCGCCGCCGCCCGCACCGAGCAAGTCGTCCGTGCAGAACAAGTCATCAAGAACGAGGGGAGGTCAGGTGAACGGACTTCCTCTAAAGAAGGGGCAGGCGAACCTCAACGTGAACGGGAATGGGAACGGAAAGAAGGTTACTCCTGCGACATTATTTGATCCATGAAGAAAAGGGTTAGAAGGCTGATCCTACTTTGCAAAGCAGGACGACTGGTCATGGTGTCGGTACTGATGATGTCGGTTCGTTGCGGCTCCGGCGGTGAATGGAGGTTTCGAGGTGAAGCTTGATGGTATTATTTGTTGAAACGCTGTTGTATATTTGAGACCTACACGTTCATGACTCCTCTCTATGCGAACTTCCTCTCTTTCAAGTTTTTCTCTCTCTTGTTCTGCTCGACTATTGATGAAATATGATCCACGTTTCTCTCTCCGTTGTAATTCTCTCACCCTCGATCTGACCTCGGGACGTGTACCTCAATTTTTATTTATGAACAAGAAACGTTGTGACTGCAGTAGGGACGTTGAATAATCGCAGCGGGCGACATCCTGTACTGCGATGGTTCGGAGATTGGACTGATCTGTCGACTCCTCCCAAAGACAGCGCCAAAAATTCCCCGCCACTACGTATATAAGTGCATTGTCCTACCTCAGCGTGTATGATGGACAAAAACCATTACGCTAGCGCACGCAAAAGGATAGTCGCCCTGTCACTCGATTGCTATTGGCTTGGGTGGGGAGAGTTTTGCGTACGGACTATGGGATGAATGGCCAGGCGTCGGATCCTCTCACTGCTAGAGGCCATGGTAGTCGCAAATCGCGCTGTACTGGATGAGAACCGCTGCGATGACAATGCCTTCCACCATTGTAGAACGCATGAACGACTAGATCACTGCCCATCCTCAGTTTTCCCCCACGTCCGGGATTGGATTACAAACAGACTTTTCTACCAGGTTCCGTGTCTCATAGTACATTACTGGTGATCCAAGGGTTTGTAAGATACCCTCTACCGTGGAATCGTTCGTATCCTGCGAGGATCATGTAATCCAACGTCGCTGCTCGGAACACAGGTCCATCAACATCACCGGGGAACGTCACGCGCGACAGCGCGAGTTCTCGAAGATTGGGATTTGATACAAGGATCGCGGAAGTAGGCACACAAGAACATAAGATAATTGTAGTCATCGAGTCACATTTTATGAGGGCAATAACCAGGCATACGTACAACCAGAAATACAGGAATCGAGAGGAACTGGAGTGGCTCCTGCAACCTCCGCATCTACGGCTACTATCCGTAGTCTTGGGTGATGGTTTGGTAAGATTGATAACACAGGTCGAAATAAACCCTTACTCACATCTACCCCAGAACGTAACATGCCGGCGCATCATGAGTGGCCAAAGCGTCTCGATCAAGTATCGTTGCCGCGAATCGCTTAATGATAACGACCGGATGGTGGTACGAATATCGACATCCATGAAACGCGGAAAGATGTCTCCCCGGCATAATAGGGTACCGAAGTAAACCCAACAGCTCATGTCGAATGCGTTGGCGTTTGGGTAGTAGTAGATAACGATGAATTCCTTCAAATGAGGGACGTTTGGGAAATTCTGGAAGGCGTCCTGCCAAAAGGCGTAGTTTGTTGTATGGGACATTGGTCCGATAGTCAACGACTCCAAGGACCACTTATATGCTATTGGGTTGAAGAATGCTTGAACGCGAGAGAAAAAACTCAGTACGGGACAAAACACTGCTGGGCGTTTCGCACGCACGTACCTTGGAATCCGCCCGGCACTGTACATGCCAATTGAAAATGGTGAATCAGCGATGCTGAGGTGGCCATCGCGACACACTGAGCTTGTTCGGCAGATCTAACGCTGCACGTCAAGGTAGAGAGTTGCGAAACGTCTAGGGCCGCATCCTCGATTAAGGACGAAACATCGAGAATCAACTCATCCGACGAAGCAGAGGTGAGCTCGAGGACGTCGAGGGAGATTTTGTATTCTAGTAACCCGGAGAACATGTCTCCGGAGGTATTTTCACCGGTGGCGACACAATCCCGGACGTAAAGTGATTTGCAGTGGGGAAATGCGCGAATGAAGGATATCATGTCAACGTAGGAAGGAAATCGGCACCAGTACAATCCGAGGTTGTTGACCGTAGAACCGAGTGTGGTAACTATGCCTCGAATTCGTTCCCTTTGGCCGAGTTTGATCGAGGGAAAGGGCATATTCGAGAGCCAAAGACAGGTCAAGGTTTGGCGTTGGGCGAAGATTTCAAGGATGGTGAGCTGCTCCTCCAAATAGCCCTCAGGGTTCGAGCTCTTGCTCGTAACTCCGAGATCTAAGGAGCACACATGTTGGAAAGCCGAGCGGGCGGTAAGCAGCTGAGTACACTGCTTGATGCGGGATACGTGATTGACTGTGATGTGTCGGCCGATGTGAGCTAATGCAGCATGAGAGAATTCGCGCGCCGCCAGCGAACATGCACGTAGGGTATTTTGATCGTGCTTAAGCAATTCGACAATGATATGGATTATTTCGGGCGGGAGAATTCGCCAACGTGGTGGTGTGTTATGCGTCCTTTCGAAAAAGTTGTCTCAGTTGTAGAAGGATGAGAGGGTTGAGACTCACTCTGGGGTAGAACGCTCTTTGGTTTTCCTCTTCTTCAAGACCGCCTTCACCATAACGGAGGACTAGTGGTGAGATGCTGAACACCCTCGAGAGCTTGATGGTCACAACAAGAGATGCACTCCA
The DNA here is from genome assembly GCA_014904855.1 of Thelephora ganbajun. Taxonomy (NCBI): domain Eukaryota; kingdom Fungi; phylum Basidiomycota; class Agaricomycetes; order Thelephorales; family Thelephoraceae; genus Thelephora; species Thelephora ganbajun. The sequence continues at coordinate 119,521 of MU118022.1, forward strand.
GACGCGGCTCGTAACTGGAATCAAGATAACGGTTGTCGGCTTCTTGCATTGTTTGTTCGGACAGTCTACTCGCGCCTTGCCTTCCCTCGTTATCGTCCTCTACTTCATGGTGTCATTCTCCCCCTCCATCCAGAATGACGAACTCCCAGTCCCAGAAGTCAAGAAGGACCGTTATCGGTGTAAGTCAATGTATTCCGGAGCATTTTCACGGCATTAACACAGCATGCGGTTCAGTATGGGCCGGGGGACCAATATCGAGTTGATTAGAGCCTTGGAGAAGCAGATAGAAGAGAGCAAGGGAGGCATAATTAAATTCAAATACGCCCGAAACTCGCTGTTGAACACGCCCACACGCGTGCCGCCGAGATCCTTGGATACACCTTTGTTTGGAGGGTCGTCTGGGAGGAAGATTGACCGTCGTTTGCAGACTCACATTTTAACGGGTCGCGAAAAGGCCCTTACAACTTCCTTCTTGTTTGCCACCATGGGTTCGGAGCAGCATCTCGCACTTCGGAGCTTTGGGGATTCTGGGGAAATGCTATGCCGGAACGGAGGACGTAGCATCACCATCCTGTACCTGTTCCCCTCGACCTGGTACTGAATGGGTGCAGGAGTGCTCCAGGACCTGCCTCGACGATACCCTCCAGGATGTGCCCAGAGATCGTGCCACACAAGATGCCATACGACAAGTCTATCCTCTGGGCCATGACGAACACACTCTATCCACAATCGTTCCCCTATTAACCCCCGACAGCAAAGGTATTCAGCGCAGGTCAATCAAGTCTATCGATTTACAAAACTGGGGGAGGTCTATCGTGGATATCTCAAATTTCTTCGCGCGGGGGGGAATTCAGAATATCGTCGTGGGATAACCTCGCCCGCAGACCACGCTTATGATGACTCCATCGTGCAACATCAGCGGGTTCTCGCCACCGTCTCCGACAACCTCCCAATTACTGTCTATCCTCCCTTCAAGCCACCACCCTCAAGATCGTTCACTGATAGGTTCCGCAATCCCCGGAGGCGACATTAATGAATCAACACCCCGAGCGCCACTACACCACTCAAAGAACTTCGTCTGACAGGAGGACTCCGTCGCATCTTTAGACTATCAGATGGACTGGTGTTCCCTGACACTCTGGATTACATGGCACTTGTCACACTCGAATCCACAGTCGAGAGTATCCCACGAACAAGGCCCACCTGTAAGACTATTTCCGATGTGTTTACGGGTTTCAGGATAAATTGAAGATTGAAGCCACGCTTCCGGCGAAAGCCTCTGACTTCCTGGTAAATCTGTGCCTTGACTTGCCCGCGTTCACTCCCCGAGAGCGTGCGCGTCGTGTCGTAATGGATCTTCCTACGAACAGATTGGCAGATTGGAGGGTTTGCTTATCGTGATACCGAACATCGGGGAACTACGGCTCCGTTCGGTGACTTCGTGGAAAGGGTTCCTGCAGCCAGACCCAGACGGACCACACACCGGCACGAAACTCCTCCCCTCACTTCGATCCCTGAATCTTGGAGGCGTTATCGTGAGCGGTAATCACCGGGGACACCTAAAGACATACCTGGTCCATCAGATTTCTGACGTGTAAGCCATTTCGCTTAGGATTAGAGGTGGATTCCCTCATTTATGTCTGGAGGTAGCGGGAGAGATGGAGGAACTGGTTGAGGAGTTCGAGTGTAATCTGGAGTGGGAGACGAAATGTCCTTTCGGTCGTTGCGGGGGAGAGTATGGGCGATTGGAAGGTCTGGTGGATGCACAGAAGTAGCCAATCTCTTCCTAACGGCACCGCAGATTCCGACCTTGATTACTGGTTAGGGGATCGAATTCGACGCGAACCACACCGGCGCCGTCTCAAACGTATACAGAGCCGGTCGCGTATCATAATACTTCAAGCACGTATACGTGTAGTGAGTCTCAACGAGGGAAAAGCTTCAATGGATCAGTCGAGAAGCGGAACTTTGTTATATTGTACACCAATGTTAAACCGCCTTCAAAATGTCCATCGCGAGGATCACGGTGTTCATGAAGAAACTGTAAGGGAAGACAACGAAACGAGGAAGAAACCACTAAGGGGGAGATCCTTATCGATAAGGGCACAGGGAGGAAGGAAAAGAGGCACAAGTAAACTACGCGATACCAGGTCGGATGCGCTAAGGGGATAGGAAACACGAAGAGATTTGGAGGAAGAAACGGTAACACAATCTGTAATGGGGTGAGAGATGGGAGGGAAAACAGGTAGTAAGAACTAGTGGGTACATAAATATGATATTTCCTTTGCTTGTCCATTTGAGAGAGAAAGCCTGAGGGGAGAATTGGGGATAAGAGCTGATGGGGGAGGGCAGAAAAGGTGCGAACAACAGAGAGTGGCGTGGAAACAGATCGGAGAATGACAAAGTACATGGGCAGGAATGAAGGGTGATACGGGTGAAGGAGTAGACGTCGTATTAAGTTACGTCAGGGGGAAAAAGGGAAAGGTGGAGATAAAATGACAGAAGAGACATCCCGAAAACAAAACGAGTTAACGGTAACCGTATATTGAACCAAAAGCCCTATAGACCAGACCGAAAACCGAATGTCCGTATATCTGCGAGGGAGTCGATCGAACAAAGTGGGAGAGGTTAGGGGAAAAGCAAAGTGGTGGAAGCGGAGAAGGAGAGGGTATTACACGGATTTCCAACTTGGGTGGTTGTCCACCAGATCCACTATATTTGTGAATTCCGTTGGACCTGCATCGACGATCTCTTCTGTTTCCTCAACACTCTCGCTCGGTGCGGTTCTTCGGGTGCTGGCCCCGGCTGCCCTGGCGAGTCCGTAATCGCTGGAGGAGCTTCGCCTTCTCCGCTCCTACTCTCTAATGTCCCTCTTCTATTGGGAAGTGTTCGGCTCCGCCGTATGCTGCCTCCAACAGACCGCACAGGGCTCCCTGGGGCCTCGGCAACCGGTGATAGGTCATTGCTTGGTATCCCTTCCGTCAGAGTACCATGTACTGCAGAACCAAAAAACAGGTTAGGCGTTCAGTTACGAGACTTGTAGTGATCGAAGTGCAACGACTTACTACCGTGCCCCTCGGTTGTAGTTCTCCTTCTCACGATTCTCGACGGTTGCGCATTGCCGACGAGCTTCCAGCTTCCGCCATTTGCATCTTCATCCGAACTCAAGATCGCGTCGGGCTCTTCGTCGCTCGCCATCAATCCAGCGCTCGTGGTGGGAGGTGGAGAAATGTCGAGCATGAACCAATCCTGGTGCGCAATTAAGAACTCCAACACCTCTTGACTGAGTCTATGTTCCTGGGGCTGCATTTCGTGATCTGGATGGGATAGTACCGCTGGTCTGAATATCACAGCAAGATCTGTCGTTTTTACCACGCCAAGTGACCAAATGGAGATGTAAAATATTGATGGAGCGACAATAGAAAAGAAGATCAGTGCCACCGCGTCAAACGGGGGTGATGTAATAGAGATAAAATACGCACTCGCAGGGGTCATTAGGTTCTTATCGCTCTTGCGTGCGAAAACGGAGAGGAGGTCGAGGAGGTATAGAAGCAAGTACTGGTTCGCTCGAGGCATCGACCGTATCAGCCGTTTGTATGTTGCTATCACCTCTTCTTGATGATAAGGTTTTTTGGCTAAAGACGCGCACGATCGAATATGAGGTCATCGTAGATCAATTGTGGAGGGCGATCATTGAACGAAATTGCTTACCTATCGCATTCCGGAACTATTTGGGGTCGAAAGGTGGTGAGACCGTGAGGAAAACCAGTGTGAAAGCGAGGCGGAGGGAGAGCTTACGTCGTGATACATATTAAAGGGTATCACGGCTTCCTGCGGGGCAGTCAATAGGGATTGTGGGGTTTCAAGGGGAAGACTATGGTGTCTTACGGGCATTTGTGTGAGGTACCTTCGAAAGACACTCGCAACATCGTGGGGAGTGAAGATTTCGTCTTTCCAATTGAGATCTTTGCCATACTGACATTTTAGACGCGTGGTAAGCGGGAGAGAAGATAACATCATAGTGGAGCGCTGAGGACTCACTCGCGGCGGAGACTCGAATTTGGCCTGGAGGTCCCTCATCCGTTTGTTGCTACCGTTTATTCGAAACGTCCCCTCGATCTCGGTTGCTGTATTGTACCGTTTGTAGAATAAGGGGAATCAGACACGAGGTCGGTGAAGCGGCAAGGAGAAAGGGAATTAGCGGGGGTTTGGGTGTGTGTGCGGACGTGAGGGGGGTAAAACACACCTTGCTCTTTCAGATAAAGGCCCCTGGGATTACGTAGTTTGTCGGGCGTTAGCCGGGATAATGACAGACGTCAGGGTGAAGGGTACGCACGACTTTGCAACGACCACGGGAATGTAACCCCAGACATAAAGCTCGCCGTTGGCGTTGGCGGTAGATATCTGGACGCTAGCATGTTTGAGACTTTCTTTGAGGGGTTTTCCAAATACGACATTCTGGCCAGTGGGTGGGAGGTGTGGGGGGCGCAGACCTACGGACACTTAGGTACAGGGACATTCAGGAAGGGGAAAAAGAGGGGATACAAACCTTTCTTCTCCCCAGCCTCCCTCTTTATCCGTTGAACAGAAGTGAACTGTTTCCACCAGGTTCTAAGATTATTCTTGGCATGAAGGACGGCGGGAGACTGGGGCTGATAGTGATCGTAGGTGGGGGCGGCGGTCATTGTCGTCGCTGTCCTCGGGCGTGGGGGTTGTTCCGGGACAGGGGTTGTGCTGGATCTGGAGGGAGACCTGAGTCGTCTGAAAGGGTTTGAAGGTGGTTTTGGCGTCGCGGGGGTCGGATCTGGGGAAGATGGTAGAGACGAGCGTCGTCGTTTCAGGAAGAAGAACCCAAGCGGGTCAGGGCGTCGGTTAGATTGGCGCGAGGCCAGCCTCTCTGATTTATCGGGGGTCGTTCCAGAGTTTAGGTAGGAATGTAGAAATCAAAGAGGATGAGGAGAGAAGCGAAGTAGTGAGGGCGGGTAGCTGTATCCGGTTGTTGGCTTCGAAAGTACAAGCGTCCACTGCACAGCCACACATGCACGAGATGTCCCATCCCTTTCCGCAAAAGACCCACCTCGCCCTTCTCGCAGTCGTCTCCGCCCTTCTCGTCCTCAAGGCCGTCAGACGCGCTCCTAAGAAACATCTCCTCCTCAAAGACCTCAAGGATGTCGCGTCAAATGTCGACGCTGGCGGCTACACCATCCGACAGTTGTATGACTCTGAGTACGACATAATCATCATAGGAGGAGGCGAGTTTCCCTTTATCTCTATCTATCTTGGCCCTCAGCCGACGGTAACCTCCTATAGGAACCGCTGGCTGTGTCCTCGCCGCTCGTCTCTCCGAGGAACCCACTCTACGTGTTTTGCTAGTAGAATCTGGGGAAAGGTACTTCCTTGGTCGCACCCCTGATCGGCTGCCCAAAGATAACCAATAACGGATCTTCATCCTGGCACTGACGCCACATGTAGTTCCGTTCATCTGAAGGAGGCTATTATGCCGGCAGCCTTCCACAAGCTGTTCAAGACAAAACACGACTATGGACTCAGCACAGTTGCGCAACCGAGTGCCGGCGGAACTAGTCGGTATTTGCCCCGAGGTGCGCGTTATCACCTGTTTCCTAAAATCATATGCCTCATGTTGGCTGATCCATCTGGCAATGCTTTTGCTAACCAGCCCGCCTGCTGGGTGGATGTAAGTCATGTTGCTTAATCAAATGCCTGGACCATTACCGTTCAGCTCACGAAAATCCCACTACCCATATCTGGCTTATCAGGTACCGCAATGAATGCCATGATGTCAGTCTGCGAGGTTTCCTTCTTGAAACCGTCCGTCGATGGCTGATCAATGTTTTGATCCAGCCTCCATCATGCTGCCCCTTCCGACTATGACGAATGGCCGAAATTCTTGGGAAAGACCAAGGACAGCTCCATTTGGTCCTATGAAGGTCTCAAAAAGTGACACACTCGTGATCCGGTCAAGCGATTAAAACTAACCCACGAGATCGGCGTAGGTACTTCTTGAAATTCGAGACCTTCATCCCCCATAAGGACCACCCAGATGTCGACGTTTCTGAACGCGGATCTTCTGGACCTATGAAGAGTGAGTTGGTGTCCAGGTCAATTTGTTCGGGAAATTCATGATCGTTTGATTATCGGTCCTCAGCCGGGTACTTTGGGCACAACTCTTATATCACACAACAGTTTATTCGCGCGTGTGAGACAGCTGGAATCCCCGCCTTCCCAGATGTTAACACGTCAAAAGGCACCCTCGGCGCAACAAAGGTAACCGTGGTTCACAGCCTTGATAAACGAAGATCTAACTCGTGTTTTGCAGACAAGTTTCGCCAAGCCATTCATCTCTTGAGAGTAATAACGTTGACTTTTTTCATTAGTCAACTTCATCGATCCGAGGGGGCGTCGAGTTACTGCGGAGAACTCCTATCTCACCCCTGAAGTGCTTAAGCGTCCAAATCTTAGGGTTATTATCTCCGCTACCGCCACCAAGGTGATCTTTGACAAGACAGGCGACCAGCCGCGGGTTGTCGGAGTTGAATTGGCATCCTCTCGCGATGGTCCCAGATTCAAGGCTGGAGCCAGGAAGGAAGTCATCCTCTGGTGAGCTTTACTGCTTCGATTTTCCGTCAAGCTGACTTTATTACTCAGTGCCGGAGCAATCCACACACCCCATGTGGGTAACATTCTGTATCGAGCGCCCCCAAGCCTAACGTTTGTGTATAGATTTTGATGCTGTCCGGCATCGGGCCAGCTGCTCAGCTCGCGTTCTACGATGTGCCTCCTTTGGTCAACCTTCCTGGGGTTGGAGAGCACCTGATGGATCACCCCGTTGTTGACGTGAATCTCCTCGATAAGAGCGGTCACAGTTTCGGGTGGATGCGGGAATCCACAGGGCTAAATTTTAAGGTTGCTTCCGCCGTTTTTCAATGGTCCTGGAGGGGGACCGGACCCTTGACCACCAACGTAAGCGATTGCATTGTTGTATGAAGCACTGAAGCTCATGGTTCACACGCATACCGCCCTACGATACAGCTCGCAGAGGGGATAGCATTCCTCCGCGCGGACGACCCTAAACTATTCCCAGATTCTGAAGAGCCTCTTCTCGCAGAAGACTCGACCTCGGGCCCTGAGTGTCCAGACCTAGAACTTTTCGTGACCCCGTTAGCATACAGTACTGCTGGTGCAGGTGCTATCACAGAGCTGTCATTCGGAGTGCACGCGGTTGCTCTACGACCAACGAGCTTGGGGACTGTGAAGCTCAAGTCGAACGACCCGTTCGACAGTCCGGTGATTGATCCAAGGTCTGTCGGCTTTGTCGATTGATGCCCATACGGAGTATTGAAGCTCGACCGGCAGGTACCTAACCACAAAACACGATGTACAAGTGTTAGTTAAGGGAATCAAGGCGCTCCTTCGTGTGACTCAAGCCGAGCCTTTGGCAAGCAAGGTAGTGGATAGGTCCGGAGATGATGACCCGACATTGGACCACCATCTCTATAAGGCCACGACGGCGGAGATGGAAGAGTTTGTGAGGCAGAGGGTTAGTACGTTGTACCATCCCACCTCCACCGCACGCATGGCGAGGAAGGAAGATGGGGGTGTTGTGGACGAAGAACTGAGGGTGTACGGCGTTCGGGGATTGAGGGTCGTTGATGCCAGCGTGTTCCCGACGTGAGTGACTCCCCCTTTCAAGACTGGATGTGTAAGTGCTGAACGCTGATCGTCCTGATTTCGTTGTGTAGGATCCCTGCTGGACACACGGCAGCTCCTACTTTGGCTGTGGCGGAGAAGATGGCTGATCTGATCAAGGCTGAATACGCAAAGGTCTAAATTCCAGGACCTGCTGGGTTCCTACTTCTTGGTTCGAGAGTTATAACTTGTATTATGAGTTCGCATTTCTTTGATGAAAGTAAATAAGACACTGGTGAAACCGGGCTGATCAAGGGACGGGGCTGTGCTAAACGGGTTTGCACTTGCATCGCTATATGTTGGGCGGTGTCCCTAAGATCAGCTAAAATGTACATATCGAGTAACTCCTAGCCACATTGTCTAGGTGACTCTCATCGTCTTTGGCTTTACGCCCCCGCCTCCCATCCTAGTTCCCTCTTCCCTTGCAAGTGCACTATCCATATCCGCCCTTTGAGAGTGGGATACGATATCGTTACGAACACGACTGCCGCGAACCCCGCCATCAGATTACATACCAGCGACCAAACCACAAAAGATGCCGGCTACACCGATGTACTCTCCGATGACGCCTTACGATGGCTCTGGAAATCCTTCGAATCCCAACGCTTACCCGGGAGATAGTTTTGTGAGTGTGCCCTCGAAGACGATGCATTTGATGAGTTCTTGAGAAAGGGAAATTCTGACTTTTTTTTTGCTTTGTTCGGTTTTTTTTCGCTCGGCTGTGGATTCTCGGTTGCGCGCACGTTGACGTTGTTCCATGGGGTTGTTGGCTGGTTCTCGCCCCGTCCTCTCCCCGCCATAATTATATACTCTCCTCTTGATCCTTCCCTCGGACTGTCCCCTCCCTACCTCTCTTCCTTCCGCCACCACCATAAACATTCCCTCTTCTCCCCCTTCCTCTTGTAATCCCGCCACCGACGCTTTGGAATATCCTCCTCCACCGGCTACTCGACTGTAGTCCCTACATAACCCCGACGTCGGTTTCCAGAATCACCAAGCAACCCCACCACAACAAACCGTTTACACTCCTTCAAATAATACCTATTCGAGCATGGTGAACGACGGTCGTGACAACAGCTACACCCATCTCGGCGAGAATGGGCACCCTTCACCGTGGCTGGAGAAGCAGCAGTCTGGTAATCGCAAGTCGAAGATCTTGGTACGTCCTTCCTTTCTCTGCCTTTGTTTTGTTAGGAACAGATCTGTTGCTGGGCGGGGGAGTCTTGGCCCTTTGCCAAAGACCCCGTTGCGTCTGGAGCTCATGTGCTTGGCGTGCGGATTAATTCATTATATCTCCTCAGCTCGTCGGTGCTCTCGTCGGCATTGTAGCCATCATCGCCATCGGTGTTGGCGTCGGTGTGTCGCTTTCCAACAAGAACAGGACCAAATCGAGCGGAAACACCCCAAATAACAACGGAACCTCAGGGGACAATACCACTACCCCCGTGCAGCAGGAAAATCCAAACGACCCAAGCACTTTCAAGAAGGATTCCAGGCTGAAGCAGTCCTTCTATGGGTTGGCTTATTCGCCCAATGGTGTCATATACCCTGATTGCGGTGCTAAATTGCCGGACGTTATCACAGACATTCAGCTCATGTCTCAGCTGACGAAGGTGAGCTTTCGAAACCCCACTCTACGATTCTCAGAGATCCGTAAAACTCCTCGTTGTGAACGAGAGGCTATTTTTGGGTCGTTGAGCATATGGGGAATCTGATGCCCATAACTTGATTGATATGTTTACGCTAACTCTTGGCATGCGATCGTAGCGCATTCGGCTTTACGGCTCGGACTGTGACCTTTCACATCTCGTTATGGAGGCCATCAAGCAGACCAAGGTCGACATGAAGGTCACCCTCGGTATCTACGTCAGCCCTGACGGTGACTACACCGCCTATGACAGGCAGAAGGTCGCCATTACAGATGTGTTGAAGAAATACGGCACCGATCATGTCGCTGGAATCACCGGTGGGTTGACTCGTGGTGTTTCTGTGGACGAACTCCCAGGCTGACCATCCTCTCTCATAGTTGGAAACGAGGTATGCATACTTTACTCTCAATTTCCTCCCTCAGGAACAGAACTTGACGCGCGACTACTCTCCTCGTGCAATTTTTTTCCAGTACATGCTCAAGTATGTGAACTTACATCCGGGTTAGCCGTGATCCTTGCTGATCGCGCGCGGTGCTTGTCCCCTTTTGCAGCTACCTCAACGACCATGGAGGAACCGATGCTAATGGCGCCGTCGGAAACCAAGGTGCTGATCTACTGATCGTCAACATCACCGACACGAGGAACCTCCTCAAGGGCCTTGAACTATCCATTCCCGTTGGAAACTCGGACGCTGGAAGTTACTTCAACACCAAAGTTTTGCAGGCCGTTGACTACGGCGTATGTTTCAGTTTTACGGTTACTTGTTGCGTTTGCCGACGTTTATGTAACAGATGGCAAATGTTCACCCGTGGTTTGCCAACACCACCGTGCAGAATGGTCCACAATGGACGTGGGACTTCTTCGAACAGACCGACGTCGCTGCTGCAAACGCTTTGTCAAACAAGCCAGAAATGTCCATCGCTGAGGTCGGCTGGCCAACGGTGGGGTGCTATCTTCCTAGTGGTCTACATTATCGCTAATTCTTGGTTGCATCCACAGGCCTCCAAGGATGCGGGTAACGCGAACAACGGTGCTTCTCCTGCCAGTGAAGAGAACCTGCAATACTTCATTGACAACTTCGTGTGTCAATCGAACCAGAAGGGGATCAAGTATTTCTTCTTCGAGTTCTTCGATGAGAAATGGAAGGATGACACGTTCGGTGGTGTCGAGGGACACTGGGGTCTATTCTACCAGAAGTGTGTATTCCACGTCCCTTTAATCGCACGCGCTGATCGTATTTCCACAGTAAAACCCTCAAGGGCATCACTATCCCCAACTGCCCAATTTAAAACGTGGACCCTTTTGCACCCGGTCAGGCTGACGACGGTGTTACCTCATTCTCCAGTCTTTGGCGTCCTCTCTCGTCGCTGTTGATAGCTGGTTCAAATCGCCATCATCTACGTCGGACTCTTTCATGTTTTTACGAAACGCTCTCATTCTTTATGCGCCTCGGCCGTTGAACTACTATTTTTGCTCTTCAAGCCATTCGGACTCTTGTTCTTACGCTAGGTCTTTGCACCATTCTCATCTTCCTCGTACCCACACAGACTCTGGACTTGCACTGCCCCTTCGTCTCTCGCATAGTCAAATTTGTTAAGCGTTCTTACTCGATATCACAGTTCAAGTATAAACCATTTCTCAATCGTATTGGTCACGACCCTCTCTTTTGGATCTCGTTGCCGCTTACATGCAGTATGACTGTCGAGGGTTTTTTTCCGTTGCTTTTTTTCTTAGTTTTCATCGTTCTCTGTTGATGGTCGTAGTCATCCTCGGGGTGCAATATCAACGTTTAATCTCAAGCGCCTCGGTATTTCATGTGAGCCAGGTCTTCAACCGTGCTGGAAGCGTGAAGCATCACGATCCGTTCTTTGAGAAGGTATGTACTAGTACTTTGAAGCGGCAGGTTACCGGTACTTTCAACCCCAGTGTCACGGAAAAATGTACAAAGAAAGCGTACCTCTTGATCGCCACAGGCGGAGATCTCCCTCATTGTTAGTCCAGTGGGCTGGTATGACATGAGGATAAGATACGTGGAAACTAGCTAGTGATACGTAGTGATTGTACGCGCCCCAGGAACGAAACAAGGTTACAACGACGAACGGACACATGTATAGTATGGTCAATGATTTAAACGCATTCTCCTTCCTCCCATTAAACCTCATCAACACACTGTTCCGCACGCTTCCACTTCCAATCCACGATCCAATCTACCACCCTCCGCCCCATCTCCTTCACTTGTTCCTGCCTCTTCCCCGTCTCTCCCTCTAGCCGTTTCAGACGCTTGGCTTCACTCCCATTATTCCAGGCCCTTTCGACTGCTGTAGCCCAGTTACCCCCTTCGTAGTCATCCCTAGATAACTCTACACCGACCCCATCTCGTTCAAGGAGGAGACGTAGTCCGTGTTCTTCTATGAACAACGGTCGGGAGACATAGACGAAGGGAGTCCGAGAGTCGAGGGCCTCCGAGACGCTTCCGTATCCCTGTTGGAGTAGTCGTGAATCATCAAAGATGCGAATGTGACCGAGAGACCGACCAGTTTCCCGAGGAGTACATCAGCCACTGCACTCAAATCTGGCATGTACACATCCTTCGGGGCGATGTAAAACCCTTCCGGGAGGTGTTCGGCACCCTCGTCCTGTTCCTTTGACGCACCACACACCACAGCAATCCAGCCTTCGGGCAGAAGCCTTGGTATTTCCATCGATGGACTACCCGTATGGAAAGCATCCACAAAACCACTGGGGGGATTGGAATAAGAGTGAGAAATATATTTGGCCACCTTCTGGTTTTTCTCCAGGAGAACACTTGACGATGGAGTCGGTGGGGTGGTGATTACAGTAGGGAGTGATGAAGGCAAAAGTAACGACCCGGTTGCTTCGAACCCTGGAGTGTATGATGTAGTGGGACTGGTGAACTCAGATTTCCTCGCTGCGCCTGGAGCACCAGGCAACCAGAGGTGTTGATCAGTAGCGATCCTCTGGGAGTTGCTACGTCTTAGGGGAACCGAAATCTTGTGAGGTTTGAGGTGGGCCGTAGTGTTCCTACGGGTGGGGCTGTTGGTGAAGTCGGCCAGCACCGTCGTAGTTGGGGATCCTACGACAATGGAGCCCTCTGGTATTAGCTGCTCAGAGCTAACGGGAAGACCGCTCAGTTTGAGTTTCCCTTTGGTGTTACGCGGGAAGGGAGGTACGCCTTTGACGAGTACGCCATTCGTGATTGTGAGGTCTACGATTGGTAGGCGCGAACGGTCTGGACTTGCGTCAGGTGTAACTTGCGTATGACGTTCGCTACGGCGACGAAGATGATTTGGTGTAACTGGCCTAGTCGGAGCCGGGCTAGTCGAACGGCTCCGTGGAGTGTGAAAGATCTGACCGCCAAATGAAACGATTAATATCTTAGTCTCGTCCGGATCGTGTGCAGACTTCGGGACACCGATGGACGACAGGAACCTGGATCGGCCCTCTGGAGTATATACGCTTGGATTGGGAGGGCGAACAAGAAGGGAAGATTGTATGATGGACCGAGGCGGTGCTGGTATTTTCGCCTGATCTTGAGAAACAAGGGGGAACGGTATCGAGGGGTGTAAGGCGCGAGAGGATGGGTCTTCGAGAAGGTGATCCACAATCTCTGGGGAAAATGAGTGAGTAGTTACGTCTACCCAGCCTGGGGAGGGCAAGGGCGGGTGTATCGCGAAAGAGGGTATAGGAATGGCTCCAGGGAGTCTCAGTAGTAGATCGGCACAACGAAATCCAGCGTGAACCTGATCGACCAATGGTGATACTTCTTCAATGGGGATGGGTCTGTCTATCGGAAAGAGTGTGGTAGCACCGGGAGTGTCTAATAGGTCGGGATGGAGGAGAGAAGGGGTGGTGTCCACAATCAAAGTCGACATGTAGCTGTATACGGAATCGAATGTGAAATTCGTGACAAGGATGGATGGAATCCGAGCTGCCTTTGCTGCCAGACTGCGGTTTCCAAAAAGTATTTGTCACTGGTGTTCGGCGTTGTTGAGGAGGGAACGGGACGTACCACCCGAGGAACGCCGAGTCTGAGAGAACACAATCGGCTTCGATAGATTTCAACCACTCGACCTCCGTAGCGACCTTGCTATCTTTCGTCTTGAGAAAAGAAGATAGTACATCAATGCTCTTCTGGCGGTCAACGCGATAGCTGCATCGATGTTCTTTGTTTGATGAGAATGCTCGTTTCAGGAGAGATACTCACGCTAATGGCTGGGCGATTACAGGATCTATCTCTGCGTACCGATAGTTCGCGCCAACTCTCATGCATTGTGAGAAAATATGCTTCGGCGCGGACGAAACGATGTAGATGACCGGTGCCGGATCGAGGGTCAACAGAGCAGATGCGAAAGCAGAGACCCTCGTTGCGTGGCCATATCCTGAGACAACCCCTAGTGAGATATCATTGTAGGAGTGAGCAGTGAATCTATCTGACCATGTCCAGAACAATAGTACGCCAGCCTGAGCTGCATGGTAGGACAAGAGAGAGACGTTGGTTGAGAAGAGGTCAACCACCTACGTCACTCAGGTGACGGGGCATGGCCCACGCAACGGCGATCAGGGGAGACCCCATAAAAGTCGTGAAACCACCTTCGGCAAAACCTAGCGGTTATCCCTCGAGCGAGGTATCGATGGCAAGGAGAGCAGTACAGATGGCTGTCTAAGGGAATATGAAGAACGTAACGGCCGGGGTCGTGGTGCCTACTAAGCGCGCAACAACATTAATCGTACCGGCGCCCTTGGCGCCAATCCCCGACTCCGTATAACTCACGTTTTCCTTGTGTAAATACTATATTTTCGTATCGACATACATTACCCTTCATCAACTGTGTGGGTGAACTACGTGCTAAGACTACAAAGATTCATCTTCGTCGAGGGATCGAGGCTTGGAAAGACCGGGACCAGAATAAAATCGCTTGAAGGGGCCCGGCTCAGAGCCATGGGGGCGCTTTCTGGGACAAGCATTCCAGGAAACCATCTCCCCTCCAACGACCTGCAACCGCTGGAACACAATCATGTAAGGACGGCTATGAGGCTTTCCGGGGGAAATGATGTTGTACCTTGCGAGATAAAAATCAGCAACTGAAGGGACTGCGAGATATCACACTTACATCCTCATCGATCCGCGAACCGCGACAAGTGTGCCATCAGG